>PVKH010033494.1:0-12001 GCA_004027955.1 Chaetophractus vellerosus | reverse complement strand
CAGGCAGCTCTGCTCTGCCCGTGGTGGCTTTGCCCTGCCTGTGGCGGCTTTTGCCCTGCCCACAGCGGCTCTGCCCCACCCATGGCGGCTTTTGCCTTCTCAAGCGGTCTGCCCGCCCGGAGAGGCCCCGGGGACTGAACCCAGGGCCTCCCATGTGGTAAACCGGTGCCCTATCCACTGGGCTATACAGCCAGCCCCTGCATAATTTTCAAAACACCTTATCCAGGCTGTCATTTGTCTTTGTGTTTTTTCATGGATTTTTTGATGCACAGAAGTTTTTGCTTTATTATTGTTCAATTGATTAATCTTTATGAGATTTATACTTTTGTGTCTTAAAATATCCTTAGTTCACCTCAAGTGCATAAATACAATCTATTATATTATATTCCAATAGATTATAAGTAAATTTCAGGCCTTTATTCCTCCAAAAATTTATTTTCATGCTGTCCCATGATCACGCATTTAATATTTGTCAGGGCCCAGATAAGAAATATTGACCAAAGACTAAACTTAATAGACACATACAGAATATTGTACCCCAAAACAGCAGGATATACTTTCTTCTCAAGTGCTCATGAACATTTCTCCAGGATAGACCATATATTGGATCACAAAGCAGATCTTAATAAATTCAACAAGATTGAAATATACAAAGCACTTTCTCTGACCATAATAGAATAAAGCTGGAAATCAACAATAGGCAAAAAAGGGAAAATTCACAAATATATGGAGGAAAAAAACAACACACTTTTAAATAATCAGTAGATCAAAGAAGAAATTGCATGGGAATTCAATAAATATCTCGAGACAAATGAAAACAAGAAAATAATATCAGAACCTATGGGATGCAGCAAAGGCAGTGCTGAGAGGAAAATGTACAGCCCTGAGTGCTTACATTAAAAAAGAAGAAAGAACTAAAATCAATAACCTAACTACACAGCTGGAGGAACAAGAAAATGAAGAGCAAACTAATCCCAAAGCAAGGAGAAGGAATGAAATAGCAAAGACCACAAGAGAAATAAATGAAATTGAGAATTAAAAAAGCAATAGAGAGAATTAACAAAACCAAAAGTTGGTTCTTCGGGAAGATTAACAAAATCAACAAACACTTAGCTAGAGTGACAAAGACAAAAAGAGAGAAGATGCAAATAAATACAAACAAAAATGAAAATGGGGACATTACTACTGACCCCACAGAAATAAAAGAAATCATAAGAAGATACTATGAACAACTCTACGCCAACAAACTAGACAATGTAGATGAAATGGAAAAATTCCTATGAATGTGCAAACAACCTACACAGACCCTAGAAGAAATAGAAGACCTCAACAAACCAATCACAAATAAAGAGATTAAAACAGTCACCACATAACTACCCAAAATGAAAAGCCCAGGACCAGATGGTTTCACAGGTGAGTTATACCAAGCATCAAAGAAGATTTGATACCAATCTTACTCAAACTCTTTCAAAAAATTAAACAAACTCATTCTATGGAGCCAATATCACCCTAATACCAAAGCCATATAAACATATTATGAAAAAGAAAATTATAGACCCATTTCTCTAATGAATACAGATGCAAAAATCCTCAACAAAATACTTGCTAATCAAATCCAGCAACACATTAAAAGAATCATTCATCATGATCAAAAGGGTTTTATACCAGTCAGGCAAGGATGGTTCAACAGAAGAAAATCAATCAGCATAATACAACACATTAATATATCGAAGAAGAAAAACCATATGATCTTATCAATTGATGCAGAAAAGATATTTGACAAAATACAGCATCTTTCTTGATAAAAATACTACAAAAGATAGGAATTGAAGGAAAGTTTCTCAACATGATAAAGGCTATATATGAAACCCCACAGCTAACATCATGCTCAATGGTGAAAGTCTGAAAGCTTTCCTGCTAAGACTGGGAACAAGACAAGAATGCCTACTGTCACCACTGTTGTTCAATATAGTGCTAGAAGTTCTAGCTAGAGCAATCAGGAAAGAAAAAGTAATAAAAGGCATCCAAATCAAAAAGGAAGAAGTAAAACTTTCACTATTTGCAGATGATATGACCTAGAAAGTCCTGAAAAATCTACCACAAAGCTGCTAGAGATAATAAATGATTTCAGCAGAGTAGTAAGATACAAAATTAATACTCAAAAATCAGTAATGTTTCTATACACTAGTCATGTGCAATCTGAGAAGGAAGTCAGAAAAAAATTCCATTTACAGTAGCAGATAAAAGAATCAAATATTCAGGAATAAACTTAACCAAGAATGTAAAGCACTTGTATTCAGAAAACACAATGCATTGCTAAAAGAAATTTTAAAATAACTAAATAAATGGAAGAACATTCCATGTTCATGGATTGGAAGACTAAATATCATTAAGAGGTCAATTCTACCCAAATTGATATACAGATTCAATGCAAACCCAATAAAAATTCCACAAGCATTATTAAAGAAATGGAAAACACAATTATCAAATTTATTTTAAAGGGTAAAGGGTCCTGAATAGCCAGAAACATCTTAAAAAGGAAAAGTGAAGTTGGAGGACTCTCATTTCTGGACTTTAAATCATATTACCTAGCAACAGTGGTAAAAAGAGCATTGTACTGGCATACAGAGAGATACAAAGACCAATGGAATTGAATTGATTGTTCAAAAACAGACCATCACATCTATGGTCAAGTACTTTTTTGACAAGGCTGTTCAACCCACCCACCTGGGGCATAACAGTTCATTCAACAAATGATGCTGGGAGAACTGGACACCCATAGCCAAAAGAAAGAAAGAAGACCCCTACTTCACACCTTATACAAAAAAAAAACTCAGTATGGATCAAAGACCTAAATATAAAATCTACAACCATAATGCTCATAGAAGAAAATGTAGGGAAACATATTCAAGACAGTAGTAGGTAAAAAATACACTGAAAGCATGAGCAACAAAACAAGACATGGATAAATGGGACCTACTCAAATTTAAACACTTTTGTGATTCACTTTCTTTGTCAAGAAAGTGAAAAGGTAGTCTACTCAATTGAAGAAAATATTTGGAAACCACATATCTGATAAGGGTTTGATTTTCATTCTATATAAAGAGATCATACAACTCAGCAATAAAAGAGCAAGCAATCCAATTTAAAAATGGTCAAAAGACTTAAATAGACAATTCTCCAAAGAGGAAATACAAATGGCCAAAAAGCACATGAAAAAAATGTTCAACATCACTGGCTATTAGGGAAATGCAAATCAAAACACAATGAGATATCTCACACTGCTTAGAATGGCCATTATTTTTTAAAAAACAGAAAACAGTAAGTGCTGGAGAGGATTGGATAAATAGGAACACTCCTTTACTGTTGATGGGAACGTAAAATGGTGCAGTGTCTGTGGATCCTCAGGAAGTTAAATATAGAACTACCATATGATCCAGCAATTCCTCTACCAGGAATATATTCAGAAGAACTGTAAACTGTGACACCAACAGACTTTTGCTCACTGATGTTCATAGAAGCATTATTCACATTTGCCAAAAGATGGAAATAACCCAGGTGACCGTCAACCAATGAATGAATAAACAAATTGTGGTATATACATATGACAGAATACTATGCTGTTGTAAGAAGAAATGAAATTGGGACATGTATGATAACATGGATTAACCCTGAAGACTTTATGTTAAGTGAAATAAGTATGACATAAAAGGACAAATATTCCATGGTCTCAATATGAACTAAATATGAAAAATAAATGAACTAAATATGAAGAATAAATGCATGGAGCTAAAATGTAAAGTATAGGTTATTAGGTGATAAGAGGAGAGCTAGGAAGGTGTACTGGTTCTTAATGTATGTAGAAGTTTTAGTTAACTTGACTGTAAAGGTGTGGAAATGGATAGAGTTGTTGGTAGAACTAACATCACTGGTCTATAAATGGGATTGTGGCTGAAAAGGATAATCTAGGGATGCAAATGTCAACTGAAAGAAAGGTAGAGAGAATAATCTAGGGACTGAATAATATAGTGAACTCAGAGGTGGATGAGAATTGTGGTTAACAGTACAAGTGTAAGAATGTCCTTCTATGAACTAGAACAAATGTATGTCACTATTGCAAGGTGGTAAGAATGTGGAGAAGTGTGGAAAAATACAATTAATGTAACCTATGAACTATAGTTAACAGCAATACTGTAATATTCTTGTATCAATGCCAAAGATGTACTGTGTTAATTTATAGGTGGGTATGGAAAAAATATACCAAATGTACGCTATAGGTCATAGTTTTTGGTAAGATTCTGATAATATTATCTAATAATCTGTAACAAATCTTCCAATGTAGTGTGTTGGTGGAGGGGTGTTGTATGGGAATTCCACACAGGTGCATGATTATTTTTTAAGTTCACAACCTCACTAATAAAAATATATTAAAAAAAGAAATATTGGCCAAAGATGGCTTGCTTTCCTCCAAAACACTATGGGCCTGCTTTGTCAGAGGATATAAACAGCATATCTATCACCTCAGACACTCTGAGTAATATTAGATCAGCTGCCTTATCAGGCTCAAGGAACAGAGTTGTTTTCACTTTAACCTGGACCATCATGAAAGACTTCTCTAGCTCAGGGTTCCACTCAGATCTGGCAGCCTTTCAGATAACACAGAAAATGGGTAAGAAAAAGTTCAAATGCCTATGAAAATACTATTAGTGAGGGATAGGGACTGGTTTAATACAGTAGGGAGTTGTGGAGTCTGTAGTGAACTGCTTATTCTCAGACTAAATTTCAAAGTCAATTTTTAAAAAATACCTCTTAGTTTATAACTTCATACTTAAATAAAAAAGCAATATAATTAGTCATGATAAAGCAAAAGGGAGAAGAATGCAGGACATATGATTTTATTTAGGTGATAAGAACATATATCTTTAAGCCTGGCTTTTCATATTACACACATTCCCTCTTCGCTCACCCCAATACCAGTTCATAATTACTGAATCTCATGAAAGACATGACAGGTGGGAGAAATTTGCACCTGTGAATGGTGTAGACAAAAAAATTTAAAGTTCAATCTTCAAAGAGAGAGTCTGGCTTTCAGGCCTGCCATATCCTCCAGGATTTAATTGAAATACTAAATACTTAATGTAAGAATGTATCCAACAGAATTAGACTAGGACAATACAACATGGAAAAAGGAGAGGCTTGGAAGCAAATGTTGGTCACACTGACCCATAAAAAAGTATGCCCTAACAATTCAATTATCCTTTTGAAATTGTCAGGATACACCTTTACTGTGGCTATGAATTAAACATTTTAATCTCATGGCTAATTTCCTTGTTCTGATTCCATCGATTCTGAGAGTATTCAAGGCCGCCCATGCATCATGCTTACTTAGAGCAAATGCACTGGTATGACTAACAAATATCGAATCCACTTCTACGTACTTATTCTAAATAAACTAAATTGACATCCTGATTTTGTACCTTGGGTTTTTCTGAGCTTTAATAAGTCAGCTTCCTTGAACACAGTTAGCACACTGATGAGATGGAGTTTCTGAGCCTCCATGCCTTAAAGACCATAATCAGACAGGAAAGACTTTATAAGGTGAATGTGATGCCATGAATTGAGGGGAGGAACAGTCAGATTTCTGCAGGCAATGCAATCCTTGGTCTCATCCCAAGTGTTCTTCTTCTGACTGCCTGTTCTCTTCAATCTGCAATTACTTTCATTCTGCCACAAAACAAGCTCATTGCTCAAGGCACAGTTTAAGAATAAATCTATTAAACCGTCCTGCATTCTCAAAGTCAGAACTAAGCACTCTGTATAGCCTTGGCACTTGCTATGTACACCTCACTTGTAACTTCCTTGAGTTAAAAATTAAATCATTGCAAATATTCTCATTGTCCTGATTTTGTGATAATCAAAGTAGACTAAACACTCGCTATAGCTATACTAGAAACCATGCATGTGCCCCCAGACCTAGATTTTCTCCCTAGGTCTGGTTTTTAGAATGCTGGTGATAAACTAAGCCTGATTTATTATATGACCATTCTGTATGGGAAATGACTGTAACTTTGGGTTAACCTTAAGAGATACAGCAGGGGGACAGATGTGGCTCAAATGGTTGGGTGTCCGTCTCCCATATGGAGGGACCTGGGTTCAATCCCCAGGACCTCTGGGTAAAAAGAAAAAGAGAGAAAAATATAGAAGGCGTGCAGGCTGTCAGGCCTCGTGCATGGGTGAGCCATCCAGGCCCTGTGAGCGAGTGAGCCCCCCAGGCCCTGCATACTGGTGCACCACCAGGCCCTACATGCAGGTGAGCCGCCAGGCCTCACGCACGGGTGCGCCATCAGGCCCCATGAGCAAGTGTGCCATCAGGCCCCACGAGCTACACAGCAAGATGATGATGTAACATGAGAGTGACACAAGGGAGAGCCAATATGAGACATGCTGAAAAAAATAGGAACTAAGTTGGCGCAGGCAGTAGGACTCCTCTTTCCCACATCGGAGGTTCCAAGGATGGAATCCCAGTGAAGACAGGAGCAGAAGGATGAGAAGAGAGGGCAGGAAATGGACACAGAGGGTTGCCCAGCGAATGGACACAAAAACAGCAAAAATGGGGTGGGGGGTAAAAATGGATAAAAGTAAGTAAATAAATAAATAAATAAATCCTTTTTAAAAAGTATAGGGGAATAAGATACAGACAATAGTTAGTAGTAATACTTTGATGATGCTCTTTCATAATTTGTTAACAAATGTTTCACAGCAATGCAAAGTATTTGTGGTGGGGTGATATGTGGGAGCCCTATATGATGTTATGCATGTTTGTTTTGTAAGTTCACAATGTTTTCTGACCACTTATAGTTTATGTATGTTCATGTATGAGTGATACACTTCAATAAATTGTGTAAAATATACTAAATCATATCCAATTTCTATGATCCTAAAAGCATCTTATAAAGTGATTTACAGATGATAGTAATTTCATAAATATATGTTGAATCAATTAGAAAAAACACAAGGTCCTCTACTGGCCCTTGACTTAAAGTATGTTAGAGTCAGTCAAGATTAGGTGATTTCTCTTCATTGTACAAGTGTTCTTATCAATCAAAGAAGAAAATGAGTACACCATAGGCACAGATCACGAATATGCAATATATATTTACAAAAGCAATAAAAAATGTCCTGTAAGATTATGAAGACTGAATTAAATCAAATCAAATCAAATCAAATTCATTGAGGTACCACTTTTCAACTAACACATAGAGGAAGATTTAAAAAGACATTTAATTTCTATATTTGGGAAAGTGAGAGAAAGAAATATTCATATGAGGTGTTACTCAGATATACTTATGTTAAGAATATAGATTGATGTAATATTTCTGGAAGGAAATTTGGGAACATATATGAAAAGCCTTAAAATGTGTATGCCCAATAATTCTACTTCTGAGAATTTATATAATAAAATAACCAGGAATGTATAAAATATTTATATCAAGGAGTTTCAGTAGAACAATCCCATATACCACCAATGTATTATTAATACATTGCTCTGGTGTGGAACATTTGTTACTACTGATGAAAGCACATGTTCATAATTATACTATAAACTACAGTCCATGGTTTAGCTTAAGGTTCACTGCTTGTGCTATAGAGTTCCAAAAATTTGTTGTTGTTGTTTTTTCATTTTTATCCTAGTAACATGTATACAACCTAAAATTTCCCCTTTTAACCACATTCATATATATCATTCAGAGCTGTTAATTATGTTCATACTGTTGTGCTACCATGAACACCATCCATTACCAAACTTTTCCATTGTCCCAAACAGAAATTCTGTATATTTCTGTATATCATATCCGTGAGATCATAAAATATCTTTTAGTTAGCTTTTTTCACTCAATATGATGCCTTCAAGTTTCATCCATGTTTTCACATGTATAAAAACTTCATTCCTCTTTAAAGCTAAATAATATTCCATTATATGCATACACTACATTTTGTTTATATATTCATCAGTTGATGGAAACCTCAGTTGCTATCATCTTTTGGCAATTGTGAATGATGTCTCTATGAACCTCAGTGTGCAAATATGTATTTGAGCCCTGCTTTTTAATTTTACATTCCACCAACAATTAATGAGTGTTCCTATTTTCTCCACATCCTCTTCAATGCTTGTAGTTTTCTATTTTTTTTAAAATAGTAGTAGCCATTCTAGTGGGTGTGAAATGGTTTTTTGGTTTTGATTTGCACTTCCCTGATGGCTAACTATGTTGAGCATCTTTTCATTTGCTTTTTAGCCATATGTATATTTCTTTGTATAAATATCTATACAAACTTTTTCCCACTTTTTAATTGGGTTGATTGTCTTTTTGCTATTGGGTTGAAGGATTTCTTTATATATTCTGGATATTAAACACTTATCTGATATGCAGTTTCCAGATATTTTCTCCCATTTTGTAGGTTGTCATTTTACTTTCATGATCAACTCCTTTTTATGCAAGTTTTTCTTTCTGATGGAGTCCCATTTATCTAGTTTTTTGTTGTTGTTGTTGCTTGAGTTTTAGGTGTAAAGTCTAAGAAACTATTGCCTAAAACAAGGTCCTGAAAAAGCATCCTTATAATTTCTTCCAGGAGTATTTTTTTCAATTTTTTTATTAGAGAAGTTGTGAGTTTACAAAACAATTGTGTATACCATACAGGATACCTATGCATTCCTCCAACCTCAACATCTTGCATTGTTGTGGAGCATTTGTTACAAGTGATGAAAGTATATCATGGAAATATTACTGCTATCTATATTCCATATCCTACATTTTGTGTATTTTTCCTACAAACCACCTATTATGAACACCACGTATTAGTATTGTATATTTGATATAGTTCGTGAGAGAAGGTCTTATATTTGTTCTGTTAACCACAGTCCATCATCTACCACAGGGCTCACCATGTTATACAGTCCTATGCCTTGTACAATCCATCCAAAGGGTACACTGAGTGGCTCTTAGTTTCATCACAGAGTTGTGCTGTCATCACCTCAGGAAATTTTAGAACATTTTCATTACTCCAAAAGGAAAAATTCCCTTATATCCCTATTGTTGACCTTAGAATTGAAATAGTATCTTCTTTGCTATTGTTGCAAAAATATTACAATAGCACTGTTAACTATAGTTCACAAGTTACGTTAGTTGTATTTTTCCCATATTTCACCATATTCTTAACATGTTGTAATAGAAGAACATTCTTATATTTATAGTATTAACAATAATCCTCATCCACTGCCAAAATCACTGTTATACAGTCCAGATTATCCTCTATCGCCCTTTCAATTGGCATTTACATTCCTAGACTATCCCTTTCAGCCACAATCACATTTATAAATCAGCAGCGTTAGTTATACTCTCTCTGTGTATAATGTGTATATTCAGAATAACTGCTTTCAGTTCTTCTGAATATATTCCTAGTAGCAGGATTGCTAGAGCATACAGAAGTTCTATATTTAGCTTCCTGAGGAACCACTGAACTGTCTCCCACAGAGGCAGCACCATTCTACATTCCCACCAACACTGAAGAGGTGTTCCTATTTCTCCACATCCTTTCCAGCACTTGTTTTCTTTTTTTAAATAATGGCCATTCTGTAAGTTCTGAAATGATATCTCACTGTAGTTTTGATCTCCATTTCCCTAATAACGAAGGATGTTGAACATTTTTTCATGTTCATTTTGGCCATTTGTATTTCTTCTTTCGAAAAAGGTATATTCAATTCTTTTGCCCAATTTTCAATTGGGTTGCTTGTCTTTTTATTGTTGAGTTGTAGTATCTCTTTATATAACATGGAAATCAAACCTTTATCGGATATGTGGTTTCCAAACATTTTCTCCCATTGAATATAGGATGCCTTTACATCATCTTGACAAAGCCACTTGAAAAAGTGTTCAATTTAGAGGAGGACTTGTTTATCTATTTTTTAAAATTTCATTGTGCTTTGAACGTGAGATTTAAGAAACCAGCACCTGCTACACTATCTTCAAGATGTTTCCCTATAGTTTCCTCTAGGAGTCTTATGGTTCTAGCTTTTATATTTAGGTCATTGATCCATTTTGAGTTAATTTTTGTAAAAGGTGTGAGATAGGGACCTTCTTTCTTTCTTTTGGACATGGATATCCTGTTCTTCCAGCACCATTTGTTGAATAAACAATTCTGGCAGTCTAGCTGAATGGTTTGACAGCCTTATCAAATGTCATTTTACCATAAATGTGAGGATCTATTTCTGAACTCTTAATGCAACTTCATTGATCAATATGTCTATATTTATGCCAGCACCATGCTGTTTTCATCACTGTAGCTAAGTAATATGTTTTAAAGTCAGGAAGTGAGAGTCCTCCAACTTCATTAATTTTTTGCAGATATTTTTCGCTGTTCAATGCCCATTACCTTTCCAAATAAATTTGATAATTGGCTTTTCCATTTCTGCAAAAAAGGCTGTTGAAATTTTTATTGGATTGCATTGATTCTGTAAATCAATTTGAGCAGAAATGGCAATCTAACAGTATTTAGCCTTTCAATCCATGAACACAGAATATCCTTCCATTTGTTTAGGTCATCATTGATTTCTTTCAGCAATGTTTTGCAGTTTTCTGAATTCAGGTCCTTTGTGCCCTTGGTTAAGCTTATTCCTAAATATTTGATTTTTTTATTCACTATTGTAAATGGAATTTTTTTTCCTGACTTCCTCCTCAGACTGCTCATTATTAGTGTAATTAAAAGCTACTGATTTTTGCATAGTAATCTTGTATCCCACTACTTTGCATAACTAGTTTAATAGTGCTAGTAGCTTTGATGGGGATTTTTCAGGATATCTACATATGTGATCAAATCATTAGCAAATAGCAAAGTGTTTTACTTTTTCCTTTCCTATTTGGGTGCTTTTTCTTTCCTTTTCTTGCCTAATTTCTTTAACTAGAACATCTAGCACAATATTGAAAACCAGTGGTGAAAGTATGCATACTTGTCTTGCTTTTCCAATCTCACCAGGAAAGCTTTCAGTCTTTCACCATTGAGTACAATGTCAGCTGTGGGTTTTCATGTATACATTTTATCGTGTTAAGAAAGTTTTCTTCTATTACCATTCAGAATGTTTTTTATCAAAAAAGGATGCTGTATGCTAATATTCTCACTGTCTTGATTTTGTGATAATCATGGTAGGCTAAATATTTGCTATATTAGAAATCATGCATGTGTACCCAGACCTAGTTTTTCTCCCTAGGTCTGGTTTTTAGAATGCTGGTGATAAATTAAGCCTGATTTATTATATGACCATCCTGTATGGGAAAAGACTGTAACTTGGGTATCTTTGGTCAACCTTAAGAGACATAGCAGTGGGACAGATGTGGCTCAAATGGTTGGGCGTCCATCTCCCATATGGAGAGAACTGGGTTCAATCCACGGGACCTCCTGGTAAAAATTAAAAGAAGAAAAATATAGAAGGTGCATGGGCCACCAGTTCCCTTGCACAGGTGCACCACCAGGCCCCATTCCTGGGTGAACCACCAGGCCCCATGAGCAGGTGAGCCATTAGGCCTGGTGCGCAGGTGTGTCGTCAGGCCCCCGCGAGCCACATAGCAAGATGATGATGTAACAGGAGAGTGACACAAGGGAGAGCCAAGACGAGATGTGCTGAAAAAACAGGACCTAAGGTGGCACAGGCGGTAGGACTCCTCTCTCCCACATCAGAGGTTCTGAGGATCAAACATAAGTGAAGACAGGAGGAGAAGGTTGAGAAGAGAGGGCAGGAAACAGACACAGAGAGTTGCCCAGTGAATGGACACAAAAACAGCAAAAACAGGGGGGTGGGTAAAAAAATGGATAAAAGTAAATAAATAAATCCTTTAAAAAATGTATAGGGGAATAAGATACGGACTATAGTCAGTAGTAAACCTTTGACAATGCTCTTTCATAATTTGTTAACAAATGTTTTACAACAATGCAAAGTATTTGTGGTGGGGTG
>PVKH010033493.1:0-12004 GCA_004027955.1 Chaetophractus vellerosus | reverse complement strand
TTGGTAATTACTTTGTGATTGAAAGAACATTCTATCTCAATCATATTGGTCTTGTTGAAGACATTGTTTATTTTTATCCTTAGATGTTGTATAACTACCTTTGGATTAACAAGGTCCTTGATTTGAATGTCGACACAGCACATGACTAGAGGGCTCTGAGCAAGTCTTTTTTATACCAATGAGTCCTAGTTTTACCACCTATAAAAATAAATAGCTAGTTTAGATTCTTTCTTATTTAATGTGAGCACATTACCAAAGAGGAATAAGAGAGTAGAAATGTAGAGCACTAAATATAAAACATTTGATTTAGTGTCAAAACCTGGAAATCAACATAAACATTATCCAACCCTTAAACTATGTGTACAATCTCCCCTTTTAAGGTGTTCAGTTATAATATATTGAAGTAGAAGGTAAAAGAAATGAATGGAAGGAAACAATGTAAAGGAATGAAAAAAAGGAAAAGATCATCCTTATTTTTCCCCCTTCAAAGTTCCACACCTTCCTTATTACTGCCTTAGCTTTCTTCTTATTCTTTATAAATTTCTCCACTTTGCTGAATAGTTCTAAATGTGGCTAGCACTAGGTCTTTGCATAGATTAGTAGTTCTATTTTTCTTTCTTGTATCTGCATATTCATCTTCTTTTTACTGCCTCTTGCCCTTTGTTCTCATTTTCATGTTAGTAAATACAAGTTTAAGAACTTTTGATTAAGTAGTAGTAAGAGATTGCAAAATTATGGTGAATAGAGCTACATGTATTCTACAATTTCTCAATCAAAAGAGTATTTTTTTCCTCCTCTGCATGACATGTATATTTGAAAGTTTGAGTAGTGTATTTGCCCAAATAAATAATAATGTATAATTCATATGCCTCAACTAAGCTGGAATTATTTCAAAATGCAAACTTTAAGAATATTTAAGACTTTGTGAGGGTATATAATTTAAGCATGCAAAAACTGTTATCAAATTTTTATTTCCAAGAGTGATAAGGCAAATAATCCACAACAAAAATCACCTTAAAGAGTTAACAAGGTCTTACGAAGATTGAACATATGATCAGCTTCATTAATATTCAGGAAAATACAAATTAATTTTTAAATGGGAGCTGCAGTAAGTACGGATCATGCCTGAAAAGACGTCATATATGGTAGTTGTTATTATTTCAAGGTCTACGCTTTCCCTTTAAGTCTGTGTTGCTTACAGTTTCTTTAACTCCAAAAGATATTTTACATTTAATTTCTTCTTTCATGAGGCATCACCAGATTACCTCCAGCTTGAAATCATATCTTCTTTTATTTATCTTTACTTATAGTCTTTCACTTATAATTATATTCTCAGATAATTATGGTATATAGTTTCTCCTAGTTTGTAAAATCTTTATATACTGAATAAAATTTAGTTTATTTTTTTATGCTCAAAAAATATTGGGTGAATTACTGCTTAATTTATCCATCCATTTTTAGTTAGCACAATCCAAATTTTCAATTAAATATTCTTTCTTACTCAAGAGCTAAATCTTCTCTCCTTTCTTTTCGTACTCTCAAACTACCATGCACCATTTTCTTTTCTTCAACCTTACATGGATAAACCTCCTACAAAATCTTGGACACTACTTATTGCTTTCCCATCCAGATGCAATGTAACAGGAAGTAAAGAAGATATATCCAGGCTGAAGATTCTGATGGAAATGCAATTCTCACTTTAGAAGGTGCAAATTTCTTTCACATTAACACGTCATTTAAACTCCACAGAAATCAAAGATTATCATTGTTAACTTTATTCTACAAAAGAAAATAAGGAAATCTTGCTTGTTTAAAAATGCATTCTACCAAAAACACATATTTATTTTCAGGTAGTCGTTCACCCTCTGTAATATATACAAATTTGCCCAATGTAATAACTTTCATCCATTTCTTTGAATCTAAGATCAATTATTTAGCTAAAACTTCATATCAAGATAGTAAGTCTGAATGATTGCTTTTCTGGTTTATTTTAATTGAACTAACTATTTTTGAAAATCCTTGTGAATTTGAAAGTTTTAAATAAGTTACTATCCAATCCACGTAATTAAGAGCCATCACTTTGGAAGTAATTTAAAGATAACTCATGCTAATTCTGAAGCCAAACTACTAAAGCCTGTAACTTAATAATTATGTCTAGTATCTTAGCTAGATAAGGTGTTAATTATTTGAAGATTTAACAACCCTAGATCCTGTCAAATTCCTCAATGGTTACAGAACTTTGTGAATAACAAGGTAATAAAATCCTTTAACTTTAGTACCAAAATGTGCTCTAAAAATATACAGCAAGACCCAAATTGGAGTTTAGAACCTGATGAGTTAATATAGTGCCAAATGCACAAAAAGACAGGTTCTGTATATTTCCCATGAGAGATGATTCATTACTTTGAAGACGTTGATCAAGCAGATGTTACATTATTTCCTCTGGTTTTTCTCATCTATCCTTCAATTGCCAGTATAGGCGAGAAATACAGTTTTCAGGACTGATGTTCCTATCCTAATATTCAACTTCTACTCCAGCTCCTGGGGCTTTGAACATGCTTGTGTCTATTTTAGCAGGGAAATGATGGCATAATTAATTTTAGAATAGTAATGTTCTCTGAGTAATTATTCAGTAAATAATCATCCAGCCTTATTCAAAATTGCATATATTTGCAAATGAAACAGTTAAACTTTCAGATCTTGTCTGAGGCACATCAACCATTAAGTGTGAATTATTTTTTGTGCTAAGCCTGCATTTGTTTTCAACTTAGGTTTTAATTGTATTGTACTATAGATATTGATCATGCTAACTAGATGACCTGTGCTAAGTCGAGAATCAAGATAAAAGACAATCCACTGTAAAGTGTTTTTCTTTTTATATTGAATATAGTTTTATAGAGGTTTAGTTGACTCTCATACCAGTAAACATAACTACACAGTATGAATTCAACATTGATAAAATTTGAATCTTATTAGCATACCAATTATGGTATATTTCAGAAAGGAAGAGCAAGGTGCAAATTGAGCCAATCCCAAACTAGCTTAAATTTATGAATAAAACTTGAACTGTGAATAGAGACATCTGTTTCCTAGAAGTAGCTGGAGCTAATGTCTAAACTAGAGGTGCTGTTTTCTCACTTGTACTTGAGGTCCTTGATCTAACTTATATCTGAGACTCTTCCCCATGATATAATTTGAGTATTCTAGAAAATTATCTGTTTATATAGTTCACCCTGGTGTTTTTTAAAAAAAATTTTTCTAATGCAAAAGACATTTAAGAAAACTACATTGAATTGACTTTTCTACAGTGCATATTAATCTTCTAAGCAGGTATCTCTCATAATGCAATGTATTTTCAAACTTTAGATATTTCTCTTCAAGAAGTACTCCAGCGAAAGAGCATGGATCTTGGTGCACAAAAATCTATGTTTAAACCAAATCTTTGCTGCTTCTCTGTCACTATGTCACATTGAAGATATTACCCTTCTGAGGTTTATTCTTTTCTCCTCCAAAATAAGGAATAGAAGGAATAACTTTTAAAGGTGTTGAGAAGACTAATGATTATGCCTGACTTATAAAGGAATTTGTGATATCATAAATAATTACCAAATTAATAATCAGGGTTAATGTATCGAGATGCCTTGATCATTGGACCCTCATAAAAATTAATGTATTTGGCTTGGATAAAGAAACTCCATCCAAATAATTTTAACAATGAATAGTTATTGAATATGCATGCCAGGCAATTGTACCTGTATTATCATATTCAAAAATCACAAACATACTATGAGTAGCTATTGAAGATGAAATCAATAAAAACAGAACTCATCAAGTGCAGCTCATCCTATCCAAACATGTGCTCCCCACAAGACCCTGCCTGTGTTTATTTACTATCCAATGCCTTCAGGGAACTGCATTTTTATATTATATTCAGAATTTACAGGTTTTATCTGCAGCACAGTCTATCTAAAACATTATTTAGCTGCCACTGGGGGCAGAAGTTCCACTAATCTGTTCTTAAAAGCCACCAATGGTTTCACATGTTTTTTTAATTTAATTTTATTTATATATCCACCCCCCCCTTGCTGCTTGTGCTTGCTGTGTTCATTTGCTTTGCATTTTTCTGTGTCTGCTTTGTCTCCCCCTGCTGTGGCATCCCACTGAGTCAGCTCACCGCGTGGCGGCTTGCCTGCTTGCGGCAGCTTGCCTTCTCCAGCAGGTCCTGGAAACCAAACCTGGGGCCTCCCCTGTGGTAAACCAGAGCCCTACCAACTGAGCCACAACTGGTTCCCTACATGTTTTTAAATAAAGCTCAATGTCTCATATTTGCCTCATTCTCAATACCTTATCCTTCCAATGGGCTCTGCTGCCCACCCTGCATTACTCAACTTGATTCCTTTATGCTGACCTTCTCGCTTCCTTTAATCTTTTCTTTTCTTCCAGTCTTTGACTCTCAGTTATGCTGTTTGTTTTATAGGAAATTCTTCCTTTTTTTTCTCTCCACCTGACTGCCTGGTTGAAAAGTGTTTCCTTCAGAAATACTAACCCTATTCTATTCAGGCACAGCAGCTACTCATAATTTTTCTTATGGTACTTTACAATTTTTCTTCATACTTGTATAGTTACTTAGGTTATCACATATATTTATATGGTTCAATATGGGTTTAATCATAGCTAGGACCATATTTAACTTATGCAGCATGTTTCCCCTCATAGCAGTTAAGTAAATATTTATAGAATGGATGAATGAATGCTTCAGTTATACGTAAGGCCACATTCTTTTATCGCATGTATTTGTTTATTTTGTTTTGACTTTATTTTCTATTTCAAGTTAAGGTACATTGAAGCACTTGAAAAACTTTGAATTTATATATATATATATGTATGAATATATATAAACTTATCAGATCAATCCTTCTAGCTTCCCTCCTCCCAAAAGATAATGAAATAAAAAAAAAGGGTTTTGTGTGTAATTTATATTCTCACATTTTATTTTCATGTTTTACTTCTCTGGAAATGTGGGGAAAGTAAAAATAATATATTATTTGCTACTATTTATATAAAATGATGTAAGTTAGATTAATTTGATCATTGCAATCTTCAGGGAATAAACATTCTATAACTAAATATTGCATTTTAAAAAGGGGAACATATTTTCTAGAATACTAAAGATAATAATTTTAAATTCATTAACTCGCACTTAGGATTAGAGAAATTTTATCCAAAGCAAATGATAATGTGTTATGTAAATATCACATTATATTGTTTTGAATGTGTGAAAATGTACTTATGATACTTCATGTTTTCATGTTTTATAACTAATTTGTTTTAACATGTACTTCCTACAAAATAGTACAGATATATCTTTGAAACAACTTTTTCTGTTCATGCATGCATTGTATATATAAATATATGAATTTAATTATCTATTTTGTTTTTGATACAGTAATCCTTGTAGATTTTTTATTTTGTGGAATTGGAGTTTTGTGCAAGGTTACTCTGCTCCCTTAGCACCCTATGATTACCATTCTTAAAAATTGTACAGCCCATTAAAATAATATTAATTTCTTAATGCTTTCCCTCAAGGGCTGTGATCTACTTGAGAGCAAGAAACAGAAGGCTTTTATTTCCTTATCTTGACACATTTATTGTTACAATAATTGAAATCAGGTTTTATAGGCAAAGTGACATAAGGTAGATAAAAAGGGGATTGAACGATTTTAAGAGTTAAAATATTTTCCAGACATCCAAGAAAAGATTAGATTGAAGTTTCTGATTAAGAATGGCTGGAGAAAAATGCAAAAATCTGAGAGAAATTTGGCAGGTTCCTAGGAAAATGCTGAAGCATACACAGTTGCTTTAATATTGTGGAATAATATGAAGTCTAATAGTAGAATAAAGAATTCTGCTTTCTCATCCCTCCTTCTACACTCATTCTCTTTGTTTCATGATACTCTGGGGGACTTCCCACAAGTCCAGAACATTCATTTCGAATCATTCCCTGCTTTCGAAGAAGGCCATTACTCCAGACCAAAGGTTAAAGGAAGATAAACCTTAGGTTAAAGTTCAAATGAAATTCAAGATAATGGCAGACATCTAAAATGACATGGAACTTGGAGAACAGTTTCCTCACTTGTTTTCCAGATATGTAAAATTTTAGAGTAGATAAATCTAAGATAAAGATAAAGTAAGATATTAAAATTGTGGGGAGATAATTTGGGGAAGAACTCCTGGACAACATGTACAACAAAACTAGATGAAAAATGATCCTATACCTTCAGAATAGAAGCAGATGGTGGCAAAGAGTCAGCACAGACAAGACATGTGTGATATCAACATCTATGAAGTAGAAAGAAGGAAACAAAAGGAGGGATTCTGAAAATCTAGAGAAAATGGGCACCCCAAGAGAACTGATAATTGTCCACTATAAAGAGCTGAAAATAGGAAGGTTTTGCCTTTTCCAGAATGCTACAGGCTTGCAGTAAGGAGGATTGAAGGAGCAGGAGAATTGGGGTCCCTGAGAATTCTTAAAATTGGCTCACCAGGGTCCATTTCTACATAGAAGGGAAGAGAAGATCCAGATCAAATGTGGTTAGGCAACAAAACTAGAAAATCCCAGGATATAAGCCATCATATTTTTGAAAACTACACAAAATAAATATAAGGGAGAGATCTGTGAAGGCAGAAAATTTTCTTGAAACTTGTTTCATGCTAAAAGTTGGAAAAAAGGATTTCAAATGGACATAAGCAACAGAAAATTATCAATGTAAATTTCCATATGAAAGGACTTAAGGAGAAAGAGAGAAAGAGAAAGAATAAGGAGAATTATCTTCCTGCAAAGAATGAATGCATTCCAGAAAGATATGTTCACAAAAATCATTAGAATATAACACCCAATCTCAAAATAAGATAAAATTAATATGAAAATTAACAAAAAAGCAGGGAAACACTGTATGAATCATAACTAAAATACTTAAAATGAGATGACAGAAATTAAAATAATTAGAAATAAAAAATAATTTTAGAAATGAAGATTAAATTAGAATTACTGCCAAAAAAATGAAAAAAAAAAAAACAGATAAGGATCATAGGAGGAAAAAGAGGAAAATATAAAAATTCAAACAAAAACAAATTTGATTTCAGTCAATGGATAACAAGGACTGGATTTTATCTCTTGATTGAAACAAAGAAACAAACAAAAAACAGACGAATATACACAGTAATGAAAGGATGCTTTTCAAAGAATTGGTGGGCAAGCAAATGATACCTCCTAATTGATAAGTAATACATGAAGTAAGACCTACAAGTGTGTAGTCATTTGGCATTATTTATGAATTCCAAAAATATAAATTGGATTATGCTTGTAAACTGGTCTGTTCCTCTGGGAGTGATTAAATTATGATAAGGGCTTTGATTGGGCATGTCAGTAGGATGTTGAGTCTCTGCCCTTTGGTGAGTGGGGACTCAGAGCTAAAACTACATGGCAAAGCAAGGGAGTTAGTTGAAGTTTTTATGTTGGAGTTCTGATGCTGAGTTTTAATGCTAGAGCATGGGGAAGTAAGCACACAGAGGAGCTTGGTCATGAGGAAGGAGAGAAGGCCCCAGGAAAAGAGATGAGCCATTCACCTGATAGTCTACAGCTGGCCTAGTGGAGAGAAGTAAGCCTTGGGAAGAGAGGAACCCAGGAAGCCTGAATCCTTGCAGACGTCAACAGCCATCTTGCTCCAGCACGTGACCATAGACTTTGGTGAAGAAGTAACTTATGATTTATGGCCTGGTAACTGTGGGATTCTACCCCAAATAAATATCCTTTATAAAAGCCAACAAATTCCTGGTATTTTGCATCAGCACCCCTTTGGCTAACTAATACAAAGTGTTCCAGCATACTGCCTTGAGAGATTTCAGAGTGTAATATTAGGAAATGGGATCCAGACAGATACTAGAAGACCTATCTCAATTGAAAAGATGTAATTGAGGATCTGTCAAGACCAATGAGGATAGATTTCACAAGTCAGAGTGCCAGGCAGTTGAAGGGTATACAGAAAGAACTTAGAGCTCTGCCGAGAGGGTCCAACAGAGTTTTGATGAGCACATGAGGAAATTATGACTGGAACTTAGGTAAACAGCTATCTGAAATGATGAGAAGGAACTGTACAGGAAGAATCATGAAGGGCCAGGAATAGTGCCTATTCCCACCAACCTTATTCACAAGCTCCACAATTCATGGAACATTGAGTACTCAGAAAACTCTTGCCTCAGTGGTGAGTAATAATTAGCCCTAGGAAAATGCGAAATGTAATGTCCCAATTGACATATCCAAAATGTTTATGAAGCTAATACTGAGAAAACTGAAAAAGGAAATAGAAACACCAGCAATCATATATGGGGATATTAACATACCTCTCTCAAAAATTTATAAAAAATAGATATGCAAAAAATCAGCCAGAGTATAGTAGACTTTAAACACTGCCAAAAACCAAACATATCCTTAATTACATTTACAGAACACTTTATCCAACTGCATCACATTCTTTTCAAGAGCTTGCTGAACATTTATGAAGATAAACCATGTTCTGAGACATAAAGCATGTCTTACCAAATTTTACAGGATTCATAATATACCACATATAATCCCTGAGATTAATGGAATTAAGTTAAGGATTTGTAACAGAAAGGTACTTCAAAATATCCTAAATATTTGGATATTGAGCAATACAAACCTTGAAACAATCAATTGATCAAAAAGAAATCAAAAGAGAAGGAAGATGTGTTGAAATGTATGAAAATGAAAACACAACATATAATTGGTGACATCCCATTAAAGCAGGATTTAGGGAGAAATGAAAAGCTATAAATGTCTATATTAGAAATGAAGAAAGAGTTCAAACTGATGACCTTAGCTTCCATTTTAAGAAACTAGAAAAAGAAAGGCAAATTAAACGCAAAGAAAGCAGAAGAAATGTACCATAAAGATCAGATAAGAAATCTATGAAATAGAAAATAGAAAATAGAGAAATTCAAGAAAACAAAAGGTAATTCTTTAAGAAAATCACTAATGCCTATCAACATCTAGTCAGGTTTATGAAAGAAAGAACAAATAAGCAAATTACTTATTCTAAGAATGAAAGAGGTCACATTACTACAGACACTAAAATAATGATAAGGGAATATTATGAACAATATTTTTCCAATAAATGTGAAAACATAATTGAAAGAAACAGATTCTTTGAAAGATATAAACAAAATCCACTTAAGAACAAATAGATATCCTGAATAGTACTATGACAACTGAATACATTAAATCTTTTGTTGAAAATATTGTCACAAAGAGGATTCCTGGACTAAAAGACTTCCTGGTGAATTCTACTAAACATTAAAGGAAGAAATAATAAAAATTCTTTAAAAAGTCTATCTTCCAGAAACCTAAAGAATTTGCAATCCCTAATTCGTTCTATGAGTACAATGTTATGTTTAAAGCTAAATCAGATAAATATATTACAAGAAAACAAACTGTTGACCGATATCCATCATGAACATATATTCAAACATTCTAAACAAAAGTTTAGCAAATCAAATTAAAAACTCATATAAAAATAATAATAAATACATCTTGGCCAAGTGGGATATATCCTATATGTGCAAGGTTGGATTAGCATTTGAAAATCAATCAATATAATTCAATATTTTAAAAAAAATTTAAAAAAACATATGATCATCTCAACGAATGAAAAATATTTGTGTAAAAACATTTGACAAAACCTAATATCCATTTCTAGTAAATACTCTAAGTATAGTAGTGATAGAAGGAGATTCCTAAACCTGATAAAGGGCATCCATGAAAGATCAACGTTTTATCTCATGGTTAACGACAAATCATTTTCCCCTAAGATCAAGAATAAGACAAGGTATCCCACTCTCAGTATCTGTAATCAACAATGTAGTGGGCATTCTGATTGCTTGGACCAAGCAAGAGAATATAAAATGACAACCAGATTGGAAAGGAAAGAGAAGAAAAATACTTTTGTATTTGAAAGAATTGTCTATGTAGAAAATCTGACTGAATTTACAAAAAAAAAACAGAATTATTAAGTGAGTTTAACAAAGTTGCTGAAAATAGATCAATAAAAACTGATATATTGTATTTATATACTAGAAACAATTGAAAAATAAAGTTTAAAATATTTATTTAAAATAGCATTGAAATAACTGAGCATGAAAGAAAATTCTTAGTTATGTCTTAAAAAATGTGAAAGATGTACTCTGCAACTGATCACTAGGAGAAAATTAGCATTCAGACATAGATAATACATTTATGGACAACTGATGTTCAAGAAATATGCAAAGGCAATTCATGGAGAATGGATGGAGAGTTCAAACAGGGCTGATACCAATAGATAGATATATGCAAACAAATTCGCTCTGATTCATAATTATTCTAAACCATATACAAATTTATCTCAAAGTATGTAATGGATTTCTAGAAGACATGACATATTTCTAGAAGACAAATTGGAGAAAATGCTTTCACTTTTTGGTTAGGCAATGATTTCTAACATATGAAGCCAAAAGTCATGATCAAAACGTGATTTTATTAACTTCATCCAAATTTCTGATTGATAATGAAAATAAAAGAAACTGCATACTTGGAAAAATATTTGCAAATCACATATGATAAAGGACTTGTGTGCAAAATATATAAGGAACTCACAAAATTGAATAATGAAAAAAAAGACCCAATAAAAATGGACAGACTATTTGAAGAACTATTCACCTAAGAAAATATGTGGATTACAAACTGGCACACAAAATGCACTCAATTTTAATCATCAAGGACATAAAAATAAAAATCACAATCAAATATCACTACACTCATGTGAGAATGGTTAAAATATAAAAGATTGACCATTCCAAGTGTTGTTGAGGATGTGTAAGAACTAAAACACTCATACACTTCTGGTGGGAACAAAATATAGTATAACCACTTCACAAGTTTGTCATGTATTTTAAAATTTCCTACATTGAGCAAAGTTAATACATCAATTCCATTCTAAGTATTTTAAACAAGGAAATGAAAGCATATGTCCATAAAAATATTTGAAAACAAATGTTCAGAACAACTTTACTTGTAATAGCACACAACTATAAATATTCCAAATGTCCATCAATATTTAAGGGAAAAAAATAAAACTACAATGGAATATTGCTGATCAATAAAAAAAACTCTATATGTAAAACAAAAATGAATTGCAAAATAATTATGTTGAGTAAAATAAGCTAAACAGAAAAAAAATACAGTCTGTATGATTCTACTTATATAATATTGTAGTAGATGCAAGCTAATGTATAGTTACAGAAAGGGGCATGAGCAAATTTTGGGGGGTAATAGAGATACTCATTATTATGACTTTGACAATGGTTTCATGGATGTATATCTAAAAATTTCATCTTGAAATTTGAAAAAACACCATGGGATACATTATCCATTAAGACGTGTTTATGTATGAGGGATACAGGTAATAAAATGTGCAGTCAGAAATTCCTCTTGACATAAAATATCAAGTTATAAATAAATCAAGATATTTCTCTTTTTGATGAGTATTCAAAAATCTCTAATTTACTTGAAGATATAAAGTTTAAATATATACTTATGTAAACATAAAATGTTAATAAACTGCACAGTAAATATATACCACAAAATGGTGGTACAGCACTAAGGGAAACACAGCCTTTGAATGTGAAAATTTACATAATGTGCATTGTCCTTTATAAGCAGAAATGGAATGTTTCAAGTTCAGATGAAAAAATATATATATATATTTAAGATTTATTTATTATTTATTACATATCCCCCCCCCTTTCTGCTTGCTCTTGCTGTGTGTCCATTCTTCTGTGTTTCTCTATGTCTGCTTCCCGTCTCCCGCCGTCCCCGCGGCGACGCGCCGAGTCGGCCCTCCACGGCGGCGGCTCGCTCCATTCCAGGGTGGCTCCATTCCGTTTCCACGGG
>PVKH010033492.1:0-12004 GCA_004027955.1 Chaetophractus vellerosus | reverse complement strand
AAAGGAAAAGAAGTTTCTCTTTCCTTCATCAACATATGTTGAAAGGAATGAGAAATTATCAGTCCTGTACAGCAATATCAAACTTTAAAAATTTTACTATTAAGTATTAAATAATAGAATTTTAAAATAATGAATTATTATAATCAAGCTTTACATTTATCCCTGGCTCACAGGCATTTTTCTATGATGATGATACTTGGGTTTGGTCTGGGCTCTGGGTTGATAATGATTTTAACATGGGACCATTTGGCCTTTAGACAAAGTGTGAATTCAACGACCCTCTGAAATAAGTAGCGGTTCTGTTTTACAAAACTTCAGCATTATCTCTAGACAATGGCTTAGATCCAAAATGACACTTCACATTTCTCTTGGCTTTGGGTCTGCATCCACTGGTGATAGCACCTGTCTTGCAGGTTCTCTAAGGCATTCCCTTTTCTTCCTCTGCTGTCTGGACTGAGACTGCCTTGAGGGTTGCCTTAAGTGATCCTGTTTCTTCTATCTTGCAAATCCCTGGAAGGATCTACTTGCTTGCAATGCAAAATAAACACACCACTTGGCTATTAACACACTTCATTTTTACAAGACTGCAGTGTAAAGAGCTTTGGTAAAAGCAATATATGTGTCTAATTATTAGTAACAAATACTGTGTATTTAGCAAATTGAAAATGCAATAATTTCTAGGGCTTCTAAATGCTAATGAATTAATTGAAACATCTTAAGCTGAATTCCTTGGTGATCTTTCCATACATTTTGCAGAATCCCATTATAGAGTACCAATCAAATGAGAAAGCAATTCAAGTCAGAAATGCTGGCTTATTCATAGGAACATTATTAAATCAATTAACCTACTAATGGCATCTGCTGGTTCATTTTTAGGAAAGGCTCAGCAGCAGTGAAATGAAAAAGCAGTCATACTTTTTTGTTTATTCCAGGTATTGAAGGAAGAAAAATAATAAAAATGTTTTCAATTTTGCTTTTAGCATTAAGTGGATTGTGTTAAGAAGCACAAAAATAGGTTATGCTATCAAATGAGAAATCTCTTCAGAAGCATGTTTCATTAAGTGAAAATTATTTTTATGTAACCTTTTTTAATTGCTGAAAGGGCAATTATCTTCACACATTTACTCTGTTTAGAGAAAAAATGAAATAAATCATGCTGCAAATTTTATTTCACCCTCCTTCTGACTGATTTCCCAGTAGCAATGTTATCTGCTGTACTGTAAACAGTCCCACTTATTGTCTCTTAGGAAGGTATAACATAATAAGGAAAGTTTGAGAGTGGTGCAATAAGAATGAATACCCAAACAGCCACACACATTTACTTACATAATGAATCCAGCTCTGCCCTAGATAGAAAATGTGAAGAATTTAAGAAAGAGCAAATACATAGTCCTGGCTTAGGAGAAATTGGTATTGTTGCTGCTAATATTAAACATATATTTCTATCATTAGAAAAACTAATGCATTTTCTTACACAGGCATAACTCAGAGACATTGTGGGTTTGGTTCCAGGCCACCACAATAAATTGGATATCAGAATAAAGCAAGTCACGTGAAATTTTGTTTTCTCAGTGCATATAAAAAATGTTTGTACTATACTGTAGTCTGTTAAGTGTGTAATAGGATTATGTCTATAAAAACAATGTGCACACCTTACTTTAAAAATATTTCATTGCACATAAATTTTAAACATCATCTGTGCGTTTAGAAAGTCATAATCTTATTGCTAGTGGAGGATCTTGCCTTGATGTTAGTGGCTACTGACTGATCAGGGTGGTGGTTGTTGAAGGTTGGGTGGCTGTGGCAATTTTTAAAAATAAAACAACAATTTTATTTTGCCACATTGATTGACTTACATTGATTTACTCTCCCTTTCACAAAAGATTTTTCTGTAGCATGTGATGCTGTTTGATAGCGTTTTACCCACAGTAGAATTTCTTTCCAAATTGGAGTCAATCCTCTCAAACCCTGCCAGGACTTTATGAAACTGAGTTTATGCATTATTCTAAATCCTTTGTTGTCATTTCAACAATGTTCACAGAATCTTCACCAGGAGTAGATTCCATCTCAATAAACCACTTTTACTTTCTTTGCTCATCCATAACAAGCAATTCCTCATACATTCAAGTATTATAATGAGATTGCAGCAATCCTGTCATATCTCCAGACTCCGCTTCTAATTCTTATTCTCTCGCCATTGCCACAACATCTGCAATTACTTCTTCCAATTAAGTCCTGAGACCTTCAAAGTCCTCTGTAAGGGTTGGAATCAACTTCTTCCAAATTACTGTTAATGTTGATATTCTGACTTCCTCCCAACACTCATGAATGTGCTCCATGGAATCTAGAATAGTGAATCTTTTCCAGAAGGTTTCCAGTTTACTTTGCCCAGATCCATCATACGGATAACTATGTATGGCAGCTATGACCTTACAAAATGTATTTCTTAAATAATAAGAATTGAAAGTCAAAATTACTCCTTGTTTCATGGGATGCAGAATGGATGTTGTGTTAGCAAGCATGAAGCAACATTAATTTCATTGCACATATCCATCAGGGCTTTTGGGTGACCAGATGCATAGTCAAAGTACAGTAATATTTTGAAAGGACTATTTTTTCTGAGCAGTAGGTCTCAACAGTGGGTTTAAAATAATCAATAAATATTTACAATATTGCTGAATATTTTAAACTTACTGTTGTAAACAGCTGTGCTATCATCCAGGCTTTGTAGTTCCATTGATAGAGCACAGAAAGAGTAATTTTAGCATAATTCTTAAGGGCCCTAGGGTTTTCAGACTGGTAAATAAGCACGGGCTTCAAATTAAAGTCATTACTTCATTATCCTCTAATTGGAATGTCAGCCTGTCATTTGAAGCTTTGAAGCCAGGCATTGACTTCTACTCTCTGGCTAGGAAAGTCTCAGATGGCATCTCTTCCAATATAAGGCTATTTCATCTACATTGAAAATCTGTTTTTTAATGCAGGTACCTTCATCAATTATCTTATCTAGATCTTCTGTATAACAGTTTCTGCATTAGCATTTGCTGCTTCACCTTACACTTCTATCTTATGGAGACAGCTTTTTCCCTTAAGCCTTATGAACCAACTTCTGTAGCTTCAAACTCTTCCTCTGTAGCTTCTTTATCTCTCATAGAATTGAAGACTGGCCTTTCTCTGGATTAGATTTTGGCTTCAGGGAATGTTGAGGCTGGTTTGAACTTTTATCCAGACCACTACAATAAGGCTGTTACACTTCCTTATCATTCACAGATTCAGTGGAAAAGCACTTTTGGAATTTCCTGCAAGAACTTTTCCTTTGCTTTCAGTGCCTGGCTAACTGTTTGGCATAAGAGGCCTAGATTTTGGCCTATCTCAGCTTTCTACTGTTTTTCCTCCTTAAGCTTAATCATTTCTAAGTTTGATTTAAGATGAGAGATGTGCAACTCTTCCTTTATTTAACACTTTAGAGGCCATTGTAGGGCTATTCACTGGCCTAATTTCAATATTTCTGTGTCATAAACTGTAGAAGCCTCTAGAAGAGGGAGAGGCATGGGGGAATGGCCCATCAGTGGAGCAGTCAGAACACTCACAACATGTGCTGATTAAGTTTGCCACCTTATATGCAATGGTAATGTCAAAGATCACTGTTCGTAGCTCACCATAACAGATAAAATAATAATGAAAAAGCTTGAAATATTGTGGGAATGATCAATTTGTGACACAGAGACAAGAATTGAGCACATGCTGTTGGAAAAATGGTGCCAGTAGATTTGCTAGATGCAGATATGCCACAAACCTCCAATTTGTAAAAACTGAAATATCTTCAAAGCACAATAAAGTGAAGCACAATAAGGTATGCCTGTAATTGTGTGGGTAGACATAGGTTACCTAGGTACTTAGAATAGTCCATAATGGATGATTAAAAATAAGGTAACAGCAAACGTTTACACAAACTAACAAGGAAAGAAAGAAAAATAAAACTCAATGGCTAATTAGGAGAAAAGTTAAAATTGCATGAAAAGAATGTTTGCCTCATTACATTTGTACTATATTTATATAGCATTTTTCTTAAATGTAAGAGAGCTAAAAGGAGCCCCCTTTTTTATTCTTTTTTCTAGAAACAGACTGGCTGTGGTTTAACAAAAAAAAAAAAAAGTCTCCTCTCAATCCATCTAAAATGAAATTGCTCCCAGCAACATTGAAATAAAATTAAGAATAAATGTGAACCTATCTCAATTTTAAAAATAACTTGCATATAAAAATCCTTAGTATGCTGGCAATAGTAATAAGCTTGAATAAAATGCAAAAATTGTACTTCATGCCTAAAGAAGGTAAAAGCAATCTTATTTCACTTCTGTTGATTAAGTAGATGACACCAAAAGTTAGTAATATGTCAAAGATTAAAATTTCACATTTCAAATTGCTATAAAGTCTTATTTTCAATCGGTTTCTTTTCTAAAAGCAATTTTAATGTTTGCATGAATACAAGAAAAACTACTGGGTCGATTCCATCTGTTCTATCTCTAGTGGTTTACTTCCTTTCTCCAGAGTGTGGTTGCCTTATATTGGGCTTGCTAAATTTTAGCCACAGAAAATACCACTAAGTCAAATGATATTCCAGATTAAGTTGTGATATATTAAATTGTTGCCACTGAGATATGTGGGACAGTGATAAATTATAAAAACCTGCTCTTCTCAATTTAATATTCTGGATGAGCATGCTTGGAAGTTTTTGAATGTCATTGTCTGAGATATTCCAAATTATTTGAAATGCTTCAGATGAGAGATCTAATAGCTTTGCAGCACTCCTGTTCCCAAGAAAATTATGAAAGAAAACCAAGTCCTACTCTGTTGGTTAAAGTCAATTCAATGCTTTGAATTAGAGAGCTATGTCCAATCTAATCGAAGCTGAGATGTCAGAGAACATGAACTTTTGGAACTATGTCTCAGAGTAAAATTTTAAGAGGAAACATTTGATAAAATGCCATTTGTATAATTTATTTAATCTCCCATAACCAGTCTTCAACGGGGCATGCAAAAATGTCAAGAAAGGGAATTTGGATGTTTGTTACATGCCTTGATTCCTGTGAAGACTATAAACCAAAATGATGAAATATATTCCTTAGAAACCCAAAAACAATTTTCTCTAGGCCCAGATGTTGCAAATCAGGCATTTTTTTATGTTGAAAATTGAAGCCCTCAAATTAAAAATGTTCTCAAAAAGCAATGATCTTTTTCAACTCCTGAAACTTGATAATAAAATTGATATTCTAGGGTATACCACTTTCTACTCTTGAATAATGATTCAAACTCCCCTAAGACAAATTTCAGGGTAGTACCAGGGATGCATATTTATTCACTTATTTACCAAGCATTATGCTAGCTTCTGGAGAAGATGAAAAGCAACAGTTAAAATTGTCCATGTTTCAGAGAGTTCAGTCACTGGGTGGAGGGAGACAAGTGTTCAAAAAATATTGGCCCTACTATATGTAAAAACAAGTCCTGAGACATAATGTGGTACATAGTAGAGATAAATACAACATGTATTCTGAATGCCAAAGAAAGAGGTCCTAAGAGTGACAAGGTGTTTTAGTCATACCTGTATCAGCACATCCCCACAAGAATAATGTTTTTTTGAATTTCAATTCAAGTTCACAGATCCCTGGTTAAAACCCCTGCCCTAAAGAGTCCAACTCAAGGCTGCTTTCTACCAAAGTTAGCTGCCATGTGTTGAGGCAAGATGGTAAGTGATCTCTGCTTGGTCTCCCCTACCTTCTTCCTCTTAAGAGCCCAGCTTCTTCCTATCTCAGCTGTCAGCTGTTATAGGGCTTGACTCTCAGGGCTTCCTATATCAGTCTGGCATAGGGCTTGTTTCTTTCCAGGCTTTCTCAGCTGCTCAGCTGAAAACTATCAAGTGAATGGCTCAATTCTCCCTGGGACCGGGATAAAACTGACAAAGCTCTTTCTCTTTTTTTCTTGTCTTGTCCTGTGAGTGTCCATTTATATCAGACCACCAAGGAGGTGGGAGCTCAACCCCTGAGTCATGCCTACTGATGTGGTCTAATCAAAGCCCTAATCTTAACAGGTAATTTAATCAAGGCATGTCTGCTGAATGTAATGCATTCAAAAGGTATCACACCCAGAGTAACAGACCAGTTTACAAGCATAATCTCTATTTTTGGGATTCATAAATAATCTCAAGCTGCCACAGAAGGGGAAGCCTTAAAATTAGAAGAAATAGGCCCGGCTAGATAGCTCAGTGGATAAAGAGCTCGCCGGTGTACCACATGGGAGGCCCCGGGTTCAGTTCCCGGGGACCTCTCCGAGCGGGCAGATGGCCTTGAGAAAGGCAAGCCGCCGTGGGCGGGGCAGAGCCGACGTGGGCAAGGCAAAAAGCCACCACGGGCAGGGCGGAGCCCCCACGGGCATGGCAAAGTCACCCGTGAAAAGCGGAGCTGCCGCCTGCGAACTGCGGAAGCCGAGCAGGCCGCAAAAAACATGGAGGACTGCTGCCCGCAAAACATGGAGCGGAGCCGCCCGTGGGAACGGAGTGGAGCCACCCTCGAACGGAACGAGCCACTCGGCGCGTCGCCGCGGGGACGGGGGGAGACAAGAAGCAGACATAGAAAAACACAGAAGAATGGACACACAGCAAGAGCAAGCAGAAAGGGGGGGGGATATGTAATCAATAATAAATAAATCTTTAAAAAAAAATTAGAAGAAATATTTGAGCTGGATCTTGAGTGATGTCTAGAATTTTATAAATCAGAGAAGGGAAGATCATAGGCAGCTAGATCTGAACATGCTAAGACAAAAGAGAACAATGATCTTTGCTGGCTTGTAAACTGTTATCTGTGGTGACATGGTAGAGGCTGTGTTTAAAAGGGGTGATGATAAATTAAGCAGGAAAGAGTTATGACATGTAAAGAATGAATAGATATACCAAGTTAAGGGTTTTGGCATTTATGTAGTTAATGGTGATTTAATTATAGACTATTTAGTTAATGGGGTTTTAAATAGAGAAATGTTTGGGAATATCTCTTTTAGAAAACCAATTCTTAGAAAAATATAGAGAAAAAATTAAAATGAAGAGAGACTGCTAGCAAGGACTACAGTTGAAGGACTACTCCAACAATATAGAAGATCCTGAATGTTAGTGCAATATGGATGGAGGGGAAAATATGGATTCAGGGGTCTGAAATAGATGCAAAGATAAAGTAGGTCTAGGAAATGAAGCAGAGGAAAGAGAATGAGATTAGCTTTGGATACCTCTAGCTTGCATTACCTTAGAGATATCCAGTAGATCAGGGGTTAGCACACAATTTATAGAAAGGGCCAAATACTAAATATTTTAGACTTTATGGAAGATATTTAACTCTACCATTAAGGAAGCCATTGAAGAAAAGTATCCAAATGGGCATGGCTGTTTTCCAATAAAATTTCATTACAAATCTAGGCCCTTGGCCTGTTGTTTGACAAACTCTATTATAAACTGTTGAAAATATGTTTTTCTAAAAAAGTTCCATTGTTTAGGTTGTCTTAGGTTCCAGAGTCCCTGGAAACAGACATTGGGAGGGGAAAATCCAAGAGGTTTATTGAAGGGTACACTAATGAATTCAAAATGTAAAGAAGTAAGAGATGCAGGTTTGAGTAGAGGAAGAAGTTGAACTAATGGTATCCTGGTAAATGCTTAACAATGAGTTTCCTAGGGAAAAAAAATCTTTGATTTGTAACATTTGCTGATTTTCATGGTCCATATAATCCTATCATGACCAATTTCAAATTATCATCACAACTTCACAAATAAGAAATTGAAAATGATGTACACAATTGGCCCTCAGAAGCAATTTGGAGCTGGCTCAAGCACACAATTGAATTGAACTATAATACAGTTGTGAGAGGCCCCAGCTGAACTCACATAGCATTTTGAAGTTAAGATGCTCTCCAGTTGTACCAAATTGAGGCAAGAGGGCCAGACCTTTGTACCAGTATAGACATTGGATGTGGGCTACCAAAGGGAGGCCAAGACTGCCCCTGGGAAAGGTTTAACTATACAGCTCAGAAATAAAATACTCAACCAAGATTATCTGGGTTGAGCACCACAGGTAGGAAACTTGAGTGTGTCAGTATGAAATTAAATTTTAGTTCACATTTTCACAATATTTATATAAAATATTCTACCACTTCACAAAATATTTTCTAAAAATTGTCATTGATTATAGGCAAATTAACATGCTTTGTCAGATAAAATAATTGGAAAATGAACAAATTAAGCAATTCCTATTCCATTTAGTACCATCAGTAATAACACCAAAATTAAAAATCACAATTATTCATTGGTGTTCCATCTACAGTTTAATTCAATATATTTCTTACTAATAATAATCAACCCTAACCATGAATAATCAGTGTGGATTTTGGAGACAGAAATATGCACATTTGAAATATAGTTCTACAAGCTATTTTATAGCTTTAACAAAGTATCTTAACCTCTCTGAGACTCATAAACTGAGAATAACTATGCCTACTTTATTAATGTTTGATTTGATATTATATATAACCATGTATTTTAAACCTTGTCCATCACCATTTTCCATATAGTCTCTTTCACAATAATAATTTTTAAATGTAAAAATTACATTTCTCATTACTACCTTATTTTTCTTTCTTCTGTCATAACGATCATTCTTGAAACTGGTGTCTATACCAATGTTTCTCAAACTTTAATATTTTAGCAATCACCTGTAGATCTTCTTAAAATACAGATTCTGATACAGTAGTTCTGAGGACATGTCTGAGATTCTACATTTCTAAAAAGCCCCTAGGTGAGGCTAATGCTGATGATTCATAAATTGCTGTTTGAATAGCAAGAATCTATACTCACTGTCCCCACTGCTTTTTTGCCCATTGATTCCTCTGCCATGAGGTTTCCATTTCCACCACTCCATTGAATGTGCTCTAGTAATGTCTTTATAAACAAATCTAATGGATACTTTTTATTCCATAATATTAATGAACTCTCTGTAGCCTACAATATTGCCCACAATGGTAATGGAAGCATTACCACTCCTAAGTATATGAAAGCCACCCTATTCCAGGTGGAATTTATGTTATCCCTATAAAAGCATATAGTCATGTATGCCCTTCTCTCCTTTTCTTGCCCCTTTACATTGTTAGTCTCTACTCATCCTTTAGAACCTAATTAAGGCCCAGGCTCTCTGAGAAATATTCCAGTTGTAGGACAATGGAGAATTTTGTAAAATTAAAAAAACAATACTTCTTAGCTATTTTTAACCAGATACCACTACATACTACTTTTTTTCTTTTAAGGCTTGATTTGTATTTTCATTTGTTTAGGAAAAAATATGAACCATGTGAGTTTGTCAAATAAATTTAAGTCAACTGAGGGTTTCATTTTCTACTAAAATAGGTGTCCACACTGGTTTGAAATAAAGAGAAACAGAATGTCATTACACCATACCAACAAATATAGTTTCTCTTCTTCTCTGTATACCACCCACAGACATAAACATATGTACACAGACACACACAGTATTTATCTTAAATGTACTATTTTTATACTACCATGAGGACATCCAAAAATATAAGAAAAAACAGTAACACAAAACCCTCACTAAATAAGAAGATAATTAATTTTTATTTAGGTATTCCAGAAAAGGATTTTAGGTAGATTTAAAGTGAAATTTTTTCCAGTGGGAGAAAACTAAAATTTAGTCTGCGTCTCTGACCTAATTAGTCAAGTACACAGATTTTTCTGGAACAGAAGCAACCCTACACAGCAGGTGTAGGTGCAGCCTAGATACAGATTCAGCTGGAGAAGATATCAAATCCTCTGGAAGACAAGAGGCCCTTATCGTAGTGTGTAGTGGTTTGGAGGCTGCCTCTGATCTTGCCAGCACATGATAAGAGTCCCACCAGATCTAAGAAGTTCAATTGTTACCAATCTATAGTTTTTATAAACTTTTTTATCATTCAAGATGACTTTATGTTCCTGCTTTGGTTTAGGGAATGTTTACAAACTATAGATTCTCTGGGTCGTTAGCCAAATTACAGTCTAGAAGGCCTCTATCCATATTCTGGTTGAGAAAACAGATTTAGTGAGCAAGCGTCTACAAACATATCTCTTCATCTGCAGTCTATATTTTCCTTGAATTAATCTTTTATTTGGATGGTTATAATATTGAGTTTGGTTTGAGTTTTACATTCACAAGTCCAATTCCTTTCATAAGGATGCATAATTTCAAAAGGATAAAATACCTTATATGTAAGAAAAAAGGAAAAATAAAGTTTTCAGGCACAAAAAAGTTGTGTATGAGGTCCATATTTTTTTTTTTTTGCAAGGTACTTACATTTGAATCTAAGTACTCTAGTTGCCATTTCAAAAATAGAAAAAAATAATATTTAGGGTAAGATAAGATAATAACAAAGTAATCACTCAGCAAAGCCCCTATATGTTTTTCCAATATTCTTTAAATGGAGGATATTGTATAATGCTATTATAAAGGAGGATGCAATACGATTTTATATATGTTTACCAAGAGTGATTTTCTAATAAGATCTGCTAAGAGATTCTAATAAGGTCTCTCTCAACATAAATGGTGTTTTACTAACCAAAGCACAATGTAGAAAATAATTCTTCAAGAAGTAGGCAAAGTATTGGGTTAATGTGAGGTAGGACATGGATGGTAGAGGGTAGATAGTGGAAGATGAAACCAAAGCTCAATGGTAGATTCTGGTCATAAAGGCCCAAGTTGACCATTGTAAGAACTTTGTATTTTACTCTGAGATGGGAAGATGTTGAACAGGGAAATGGTATATCCTGGTTTATGTACTAGAGTGATATTAGATACAGAGGGAAAGATTGAAAAGGGTCCTTGAACAAAAGTTTACTGTAGAGAGGGAAGCCAGCTCTTCAAAGAGGAAGGCATTTCTTAAAGATATCTTGATTTTTTTTCAGACTGTTGGACTACAACAGTGACATGCAAACAAATAAGATTTACCCTTTGGACTGAGTAAATTATGAACAAACTATGGGGGCAGGCACATGGGCTTGGTAAATCTGATAATTCAGACAGGGTAGGAGTTCAGCAGCACTTGGATATTCAGCAAATATTTTGCAGGGGCACTAACTATCTTCCATATATAATGAATAATGTCTCACCCCATCTTTGCAACCATCCTATATGTAATACACTTATCCTAATTCCATATCTCAGGAAATTGAGGTATGAGAAAGTTACTCAACGTCACACAACAATCAAGTGGCAATACTAGATTCCCACTCAGGCAATCTGATTTTGAAGGTTGCTCTTTTAATGAGTACATTACATCACAGGCACCTTCTTTGGACATCGAAGCATGAAAAATATGGCAAAAATAGTTATGTGTCACTACCCTCATGAAGTCTACAAATACTATAGTTGTATGTGCTCTTCTTTGTACTGAGCCCCGAAGAGAGGTGAATTAAATATATACAAGAAGGCAGTTAGAAGTATGATGTTTGGCACATTTTAGAGATAGCCATTCATCCCAAATTCAAATGCACATTGATGGAATTTGGAGTTACCCTGGTTCCCTGGATGACAGCCCACATGTCCTATTCACATACACATATAAACATGCATGAATACCAATGTACAAAAAAACATGAGTAGAGAGTCCCTTTCCCGAAATCATAAATACCAAAAGAAGATGTTTAAGAATTTTAATATTTAAAATGGCTACTCAGAAGCTATTAGTTGCAAGAATGACATTTATAAGACATTACTCTGAGCACTTCATTACTGTGGACACATCCTGAAGAAATCTTTAATAATTTCCTTAATGGAATGAGCAGATCAGAGCTGTAATGAACCTCTTCAACTTTTTTTTAATGGACATTTTTATTAGGTAGAATGGATATTTGTTTTTCTGTGTTTGAACCTACTATAAGGATCCTGCATCAGTTATATTGGATATTTACAAAAAATAAGTCAGCTCCTTT
>PVKH010033491.1:0-11995 GCA_004027955.1 Chaetophractus vellerosus | reverse complement strand
GCGACCTGCCCTGCCCGTGGCGGCTTTTGCCTGTCCGTGGCAGCCTTTTGCCCTGCCCACGGCGGCTCCGGCCCACCCACGGCGGCTTGCCATTCTCAAGGCGGTCTGCCCGCTAGGAGAGGTCCCCGGGAACCAAACCCAGGGCCTCCCATGTGGTTTCCCAGCGAGCTCTTTATCCACTGAGCTATCCAGCCGGGCCCTATCCCAAAATTTTTTATTTTTTTGTATTTTATTTCTCATTTTTAAAACTATCACTATTATTTCATTTTCTTATTAATTGTATTTGTCTATTTTATTGGCTTCATTTTTGAAGATGTTTTGTATCACAGAAGGGTTACACCTGTGGCAGGGGAGGATCATTTGTATGAGGTGTCAGTGATGGGGGATACATGGGAGGGCGTTCACCTGGGGCATACATATAAGGCATGTAGATGTGTTCAAATGTTCATGGGGAATTGTCATGGTGGGTGGAGATTCAAACAATAACTGAAAGAATATTAAATTCCCATCCTGGGGTGCTCTGTCACATTCTCTAATGGGGACAGCAAGAATCCCCAAGTACAGAGGCAATGGTTAGTGAAGGAGGATGGTCCCTTGATATTGATGATTGTGCTTATGAATCTTTACTCTTGAAATTGAAACAGCCTAGGGTGCCTAAGCATTACCTCCTGAGAGCCTCCTTGTTGCTCAAATGTGACCTCTCTCTAAGCCAAACTTAGCATATAAATACAATAACTTCCCCCCAGCATAGGACATGACTCCCAGGGATGAGCCTCCCTGGTACTGAAGGATTACTACCAAGCATCAACTAGCAATGCAACTGGAAAAAGACCTTGACCAAAGGAGGAAAAGGTAAAGATAAATGAGTTTGTATGGCTAAGAGATTTCAAAGTGACTTGGGAGGTCATTCCAGATGTTATGCTTAAGCACATCTCAGCAGGATCTCATTGACTGCCAAAGTAGACACTACCCCAAATAGTGGGGCTCCTGAGGGGTCTGGAGACAACCAGGTACTATGGTCAGGGCAGACAGCTCATGAGTTTGGTGCCTTGACAATGGGCCCTACTTTAGGGTTTGTGCTGCCCAGTGTGACAGAATTGGACTCAGTTGTGGTTTCCCTATGCATGGCTCTTCTGTCCCTTCTGTTTGAACCTATAGTTGGTGCTGGAGTTGGTAGATGTATGTCCAAGAGACTTGAATCTTTGGGCTGTCCATGTGCCAGCTGGGTCCTCAGCCTCAATGGAGTTGCAATACCTATTCCCCAGTTCATTGGACTCACCCAGGACAACTAACAAGGAGGTGATGATGCACAACCACTATACCAAGGCACCTAGAGAGTCTACAACTGCAAGAGAGTCCCATCCATCAGCTGTATGGGACTGAAGCTCCCTCTCAATTAGAGGTGGAGTGGACATCACCATCGCAGAATCCTCAGGATTGAGGAATGAGCTATGGACTAGAGTGGACTTACTGGTATTCTACTACAGACTTATTGTGATTCTAGCAATGGGAGAACTTATATCATTGATGTGGAGGCAGTGGCCACTGGAGGTTCTGAAGCCAGGGAGAGGGAAAAACAGGTATAATACAGGGGCATTTTCAGGACTTGGGAATTTTCCTGAATGACATTGCAATGACAGATACAGGCCATTATATATCTTGCCATAACCAACAGAATTGTGTGGGAGAGAGCGTAAACTATAGTGTAAAATATAATCCATGCTTGGTGGCAATGCTCCAAAATGTACTAATCAATTGCAATGAATGTACCACACTAATGAAGGATGTTGTTAATGAGGATAAATCTGGGTGGTGTGGGGAGTGGGGCATAATTTTTATGTAAAATTTATGTAATCTAAGTATCTTAAAAAATCAAAAATCAAAAAAATAAAACTAAAAAATATATATCTAATTACAATTATTAGTAGTAGTTTCATTTCTTGTGCAATACTATCTGGTCTACCTTAACTACCACCCCTCCCCCCAAATATTCACACATCTTGCTTTATTCTTAATGAAAACTCTTAGAAGAATTTAAAAACTAATGAGAGAGAGAGAGAGAGAGAGAGAGAGAGAGAGAGAGAGAGAGAGAGAGAGAAAGAAAGAAAGAAAGAAAGAAAGAAAGAAAGAAAGAAAGAAAGAAAGAAAGAAAGCCAAAGTATTGCATCTAATGTTTTGAAAAGGAAGTAGCTTAAAGTATTTTTGTGTTGAGATTGTGATAAACCAGATCACAAAAGGTCTCTTCTCTAATACCTGATAAAATGAACCCAAAACAATACAAACTACAAAAAATAAACAGCAACGATCAAGGAAAGGGGATAAAACTTAATGCTGTGAATTCTGAAAAGAAAAGCCGTAGAAAGGGGGAAATTAAAAACAAAGGCAGAAATACTGAAAGACTGACAGACAAAGAAAATGAGAGAGAGAAAAAGAAGGGAAGGAAGAAAGAAGAAAGGAAGAAAGAGAGAAAGACAGGAAGAACAGAGAAAGAAAGAAAAGGAAAGGAAGGGAAAGGAAAGTGGAGGGGATGGAAGGGGAGAGGAGGAAAAGGGTAGGGAGGGGAGGGGAGGGGAGAGGAGGGAAGGGAAACCATGGAAAGTTCTGGTGTCACCCAGCTTTTACTTTCTCCACTTTCACTCTTTGGCAATGGTACTGGGAAGAAAAGTAAGTGGAGGGTGAGGTCTTCATATTGGGAGCAAGAGGTACACAAGATGGACAATACTCCTGAACCTAAGATCTGGGGTGGCCTCTGACTTTTCTCTGGGTTGTCTGATTGCCAAATCCTGTGTTCTAGCCATAGTCAGGCCATTCTGGGCTCGAATCCATGTCCTCCATTTATTGGCAGTGATCTTGGGCTAGTCAATTTACTTACTAAACTTGTTTTCTTACCTGTAGAATTGGAATAACATTGCTTATCTAACTAGTTTGTATGAAGGGTTAAACTACATACCATGAACAATGCCTGGCATATAATTAGCTACAAATACTAGCCACTACTCCTTTAGCTGCTGTTGGCACTGCCACTACCCACCGCTAAAGGAGCCCAGAAACCTAGTGAAGGAGTAAACTCCACCGGACAGAGCCACTGTTCAGCCTGCCATATTGAAACCTGGAGTGAATGGAAGCCCAAATGTATGTCTCCATGGAAATAGAATACACTGCTGAGTGTGGCAGTGAAGTCTCAGTAGGACCCTTGATAAAAACCCTGGGAAGATAAACCAAAGCAGCCACTCCTTCAGGCCTCAGTCATATAGCATACTCCACCCCCTAACTTCTTTGGAAATCTAGCAAGTATCAGCTAAGGTAGGGATGGTATGGAGAAGGAATTACCAACAATATACTAGAGCAAAGGAATATTCTGAACGAAGTCAGCAGATGACAAAGAACTGATAGCAAAAAATGACTTGTTTTATTCTTAGTTTGAGGATCATATCTCTGTACCTATTTATATTTCTATCCATATCATCTATCTATATCGATCTGCCTATCTATCTATCTATCTATCTATCTATCTATCTATCTATCTATCTATCTAATGAATTTCTGTGCAAACATAATACAGAAAGCAAAACAATAAGAACGAGAACAAGAAGAAAGTACTACAGCATAGAAAACAGACAAATCATCCAGTCTAAAAGAAAATTCCTACAAAAGCTTCATGCTGTAGAAAAATATTTCTGAATACAATCGAATACAAGCCCATAGACCAAAATCCAAATAAGGTAAATACGGGGAAAACCTAGGGTTGAAAAATATGAACTTTGGACTAAAGTAAACCATTACAAAATGAATAAGTGAACTGAAAAGAGAGCGGAGCAGGGAGAGATAGAGATGCAATGATTGTGCTATAGGCAAACAACTTAATACAGAATGAATAATGAATGCAAAGAAAACAAAGGAAGGAAAGGGCAATAAATGATCCACGATAAGGATAAAGTATGTCTCTGGTGAAGGGAATTGTAAAACTGGAAGAGAATGCAATCAGACATACAATAACAGAAGATTTTCTTAAATCCACAGAGACATTCATTGCTGGGAGATAATGGAGGATTGGTCACATACATCCTAAGGAAACAGACATTTGCTCCAAGAATTTCACACTTGGTCAAGTTGAGTATAATAGCAAAAGGTATTTTCCAATATGCACAGATTCAGAGAATAACCTCTACAGGGCTTTCTAAAAAATTAATAACTGTCACTCAAATCCAACCAAAGAAGGGAAAAATCAAAATAAAGAACTCAGAAGTAGAGAAAGGGAAACAGATGTGACTCAAGCAATTAGACTCCCATCTACCATATAAGAGGTCCAAGGTTCGATTCCTGGAGCTTCCTGGTGAAAGGCAAGCTGGCCCACGTGGTGTGCCGGCCCACGCGGAGTGCTGGCCCACGCAGAGAGCTGGCACAGCAAAATGATGCAACAAAAAGAGACACAGCGGATAGAGACCACAAGAGACACAGCAGACCTGGGAGCTGAGGTGGCGCAAGAGATTGAGCAGCCTCTCTCCACTCCGGAAGCTCCCAATATAGGTTCCTGGTGCCGTCTAAGGAGAAGACAAGCAGACACAGAAGAACACACAGCGAGTGGACACAGAGAGAGGATAACGAGGGGGGAAGAGGAGATAAATAAATAAATCTTAAAAAAAACAGAAGTAGAGAAAGTGAAAAGAGAGATGTTGTGCTTTGAATATATTTAAACATAAACAATGATGAGGATTATGATTATGAGAAAGAGTATAAATGCTAGAAACTCTGGAGAGTGTACAAAGTATTCGCATCTCTGACAAATCAGAAGGTGGGAAAATGAAGGTGGGGGAACATAGCACCTGCAATTAGTTCCTCTTTTGTTGCTAAATCAGAATGTGGGGTGTACAAGTGGCTTTAGCCTCTTATTAAATGTCTCCTTAGCCTCTTATCTCTTTGCTGAATCTTAAAGGGATCATTGACATCTATTACACTTTTGTGGCAAAAAAACAAACAAACAAACAAAAAAAAAAAAACCACAAAAACTGTGCCTGCTGTTCAGCAATTCTTTGGGATTTTTTTTCTTTTCCTGAGGTCCCGGAGGCTGGAGATTGAACCTGGGACCTCGTATGTGGGAAGCCGGTGCTCAGCCACTGAACCACATTGGCTTCCCTGAGCTGTTTTTGTTTGTTTGTTTGTTTGTTTGTTTGTTTTGCCTGTTATTTGTTTCTTTTGTTTTTTCAGGAGGCACCTGGAACTGAACCGGGGACCATCCTTGTGGGATGCGGGCACTCAACTGCTTGAGCCATGTCCACTCCCTCCTTTGGTTTTATAGGAAAGTCTTTTCAATTCATGCTAAGTCTTATTTAACACATTTTATGAAAATGATATTTGCACAGCAATCCCGGCTTTACAATATTTTAATCTATCTATCCATCACATCTCCATAAGAAGAAATATTTGAAATAATGCAATTCTGACATTCATAATGGGAAGTTTCTGAGTGGTAACATTTTCTGTGTGTGTATTTTAGTCTTCCTTTTACTTTTCTTTTTTCTTGGATTGAGCATGTATCATTTTCATACAATGACAAAATCTCAGCATTAAAAATAACCTAAAACCATTTCAATCCTAAAGTATTCCTTATTTGGAAATTGTTCTATTTTTGCATATGCCATATTATTTATCCCTTTAAAAATGTGATGAGGTTACAAATTTGAATGTATTTCTCAGATATACAAAACAATGTTTCATATTAATATTTTTACTTTTATAAATGTTCTAATTTTCTCGCAGTCTGTGTTCTTTTCAATGGCAGAGTTTTCTTTATTGAGATAGTCTTCTGCGGCACAAAGACTTAGGGCTATGTTTTTTTGGTGGACAGGATGCCATCAGAGAAGCCAGCTTACAAATAAGGAAGCATGCAAAAAGGTGGTCGTTTGAAAATATTATGTGTATTACACATATTTTTCAAATATTCTTTTATTTGTAAGCAACATAAAGTGACTTTAATTATTCCATTAACTTACTATTCTTTCAAGATTAAGAATATTTTCTTATTGTTTTCCATATGAAAAACTGCAGAATGCAAATAGGGCTACCTTTTATAATAAGATGAATCATATAGATTTACTTATAAAACTATATTGTAAGTGGGAACCGTGGTTTTATTTTATCTGATAGGAGGATGATTATTTTTATGTTAGGGAGCAAAAATACTTTTAAATATCTTTGTAAATTTTATTGTATTAATTTCGTTCTTTGGGAAGTGATGATATCTGGTCTGGGACATGGTCCTTCAAATGGCAACGTCACCTATTAGAAGGCAATAATAGCCATTCTTATGAAAGTGCTGGAAAACTCACAAAAAGAATTTGGGAAAAGATAAAATAAAAGAAGACCTGAATAATGTCAATTAGTTACTCTTATGTGGCAGAAAAGCTAAATAAGCAGGAATTAAATCATGTTAAAGTCATTTGAATGCAAGTATCAAAAACCATAAGAAGGAAGCTTCAATCCTAGTGTGGACCAGGCTCCTCTTGTAAATGTGAACAGACACTGCTGCCTTTTAAGTTCATTTCCCAGTTTCTAAAATGAGAATGATTGCACTTTGTTTTCTCAAGGGTCCTTGAGGTCATTGATTGCTTAATGGCTTCTAAAGACCTTTGAAAAATCCATTATGCTGTTTCATTGCATTCATTGAAATTCTATTAATTTATCTGTAATTCAGTTTCTTCTTCATCTTCATCATCTTCTTTTCTCTCTTTCTCTCTATGTATATATATAGTGATTAATTTTTCTTGAGATGTGTTTTGCTGAGTGCATTAGTCAGGGTTCTCTCAGGAAACAGAATCAACGGGAGATATCTGTCAATAATATGAGATTTTATAAGAGTCTCATGCAACCATGAGGATGCACAGGTCCAGGTTCCGCAGGCAGGCTGCAAACCAGAGGCTCCAATGAAAGACCGATGGAAGGTCTTTGATGAGTTTCTGGGAGAAGATGGCTGTCCAAAGACGAGCTGGGAAATTCTCTCCGAATGTTGAAATCACTTCCCCTTTTAAGGCAGTCAACTGATTGAATAAAAGCGTCATCCATTGCTGATCCAATCTCCCTGATTGATGCAGAGGTAAACAGCCATCCACGCAGTAAACTCACTGGTGATCCAAGTCCGTAAATGCTCTTGTATTACAATTAGCCCAGTGTTTGCTGGACCTAACACCTGGACACAATTTCCTGGCCGAGTTGACCCATTAGCCTAACCATCACACTGAGAAAAGGACCGAAAGAGTTACTAACCTGCACTTTAGATGGGACAAATGTTTTACATTTATCTTCTACAATATTACACTGCCTTTTCTTTACTTTCCTCTTTTTTTTTTCATTTCTTTTCCTTTCCTTTCTTTCCCTTTTATCTTTCTTCCTTTCCCAAGTGAAATTTTTCAAGCATATAGAAGAGTACAGAGAATAATGTAAAATTAAGGTGGATTTGCTTCAAATGTATTTTTTTAATAGAAAGAAAATGCTGCACATATGAGTAAAGCTCACAGTATCACTTTTTCACTTCCTTCCCTGAGTTAATCCTGTCTCCAAGATGGATGCATCCTTCCCAATCAGCTCTTAAAACTTGTGTCCTGTTTTGGGGGTATTTAAATGTACGTAAATGGTGTGGTACAGTATATTATCATATACTGTTGATTTTTTAAAAAATCCTCAATGATATGTTTCAAAATTTAGGCAACTTGCTGTGGATGGATTTAGTTCATTTATAGTATAGTGTTTCATTATATGCACCATAATTTATTTATCTATTTGCATATAAATGGACATTTATGTTGTTAGCAACATGTTATTATTAAAAACACCTTTGCAATGAACATTTGTACCTATTTCCTTCTAAACACATGGAAGAATTTCTCCAGAGTGTCATCTTGCACAGGAGTTCGTGAGCCAAGGCTAATAATCCTAAATTCAGCTACCTTCGATATTTTCAAATTGTTTTCCAGAGTGATTATCATGCCAGTAGCTGCTTATGAGAGCTGATATTTCCCCCACATCTTCCCTCATTCTTGAGCTTGTCAGTCCCTTTAATCATTGCTCTTCTGAAAGATGTTAAATTGCATCTCATTGTTTTTATGCATATTTTTATTGAAGTATAATTTGCACATAGTAAAATCCACTCTATTTAAGAGCATCCAGCTTTACACGTTTTGATGTGTGCATTCAGTTGTGTAACTAGCACCAAAATCATGATACAGAACATTTCCTTCACCCTGTCTTAGTTTGCCAGGGCTACTAAAACAGTATGGGAGACGAGTTGGCTTAAACAGCACCACTTTATCGGTTCCTGGTTCAGGCTAGAAATCTGAATCAAGGCCTTTGAAATCTGTGGGATTCTGACAGCGCCTGGCTCAATCCCTGCCTCCATCCCACGGCTGTGTTTTCTTTCCGTCTGTCTCCTGCTGGCTGGGCACAACTTTCCTCTCAGGGCAGTGCTACTGGGTTATACCCCACCCTAATCCAGTCTGGTCTCCTGGTCCTGTGAATGCAAACTTATTGGTAATAGGGTCCTTGAAGATGTGATCGTTAACAGGAGACCAGACTGGAGTAGGGACATGTCTCTTGGGGGGAAATAATTTAATCCATAATAGCCTAGAAAATTCCATTGTGCCTCTTTATTGCCACACCCTCTGTGTGACCCCAGTGTGGGCAACCCCTGGTCAGTGTTTAGTTAAACATTTTTTTTTTTTAAAGATTTATTTATTTTATTACATATCTCCCCTTCCCCCCGCTGCGGCGACGTGCCGAGAGTGGTCACTGCACAGGCGTGGCTTTCCCCGCTTGTGGGCGGTCTCTGCGTCCTTTCACGGCCGGCGCTTGCTTCAGTTCGCCGGTGGCTGGCTGCGCTCCATCCGCGGGCGACCTGCCCTGCCCGTGGCGGCTCTTTCCCTGTCCGTGGCAGCTTCTTGCCCTGCCCACGGTGGCTCCGGCCCGCCCATGGCGGCTTGCCATTCTCAAGGCGGTCTGCCCGCTAGGAGAGGTCCCCGGGAACCGAACCCAGGGCCTCCCATGTGGTATGCCGGCGCCCTATCCACTGGGCTATCGAGCCGGCCCCTAGTTAAACATTTAAATATATGTTTAAATTAATGAAACTGCGCTTCCATTCATGTGTATTTTCCATCTGCATTTGTGAATTTTCTGTTCTTGTCATGTATCAGTTCAGAATTTATTTGAATACACAAAATTGAAATGCTTATAAATCATCTCTTAAATAAGAAGATATTTGATTTTGTGAGTTAAACAGCCCATAACCGGTAGTAGGTCAAAGTTATCATAACATATCATCTCTTTTCCTCCATCATTCTTGAACTGTTGGGTTTTTCATTCTCACCAATATTGCTTCACAGTTGCAAGGTAGCTGGTGCAAATCCAGGCAAAATGTCTATATTCAAGGCAGAAAGGGAAGGAATGGGAGTGCCATCTGCTTCCATCCCTTTTATCTAGATAACAAGACCTTTCCCAAGAGCCAGTCAGCAGAGCGGGGGTGGGGGGGGGGTGGCGGGGTGTCACTTTTTGGGAGTTTGCTTGTAAATGCATTGAATTTGTAGACTAATGTGGAGAAATGAATATGGTATAATAATACTGCATGTATTTGGGGCTTTTATGTTCTTTGATCATATTTTATATTTCTCCATAACTATCTTGCATATTTTATTAGATTTATGTCTATATACTTAAATTTTTTGCTATTAAAAATAAGTTAAAAAAAAAAAAGCTCTGGGGAGCAGATGTAGCTCAGTGGTTGAGTGCCTGCTTCCGACGTATGAGGTCCTGGGTCAATCCCCAGTAACTCCTTAAAAAAAAGAAAAAAAAAGTTCTTTTTATGATTACATTTTATGACAGGTTTTGTAGAGAATATAAATGCTATTTATATTTACTGAACTATCTAACTAATTTTCTGCAGAATCTCCTCAACATTTTCTTTAGATGAATCAAAATCTACAAATAAGGACAATTTCGATTTTCCTTTTCAATTCCTATAGATATCTTCCCTCCCTCCCTTCCTTCTCTCTTTTGTTCTTTTTATTACCATGGTTAGGATCTCCAGTACCATGTTGATCACAAGTAATGATTGTGGCCAAATTTGCCTTGTTCTTGATTTGAAAGGAAGCACGTTAAAATGTTACAATTTACATCTGATATCTGCCAAGAGATTTTGTGATGAGTGATTGCTGAAATCTAGCAAATCTTTTCTGTTATACATTGAATCCAACAAATGAATTTCCATCTTCATTCACTTAAAGGGTAATTACGTTAAATTTTTCTAATGCCAAACTATACTTTCCTTCATGCATTATACTCTACTTGATCTTTATTTATTATCAACTTTTATAAATTTGCTCAATTTAGTTTGCTAATCATTTATGAATTTTGAGTCTATATTATTAAGCAGTTTGGCCTAATTTTTTTTGGAAATTCCCTTGCCTACAGTCTCGGTCTACCAGGGCTTCTTATTGAGCCCTTTATATCTCTCAAACTCTTTGTAGTATATTTCCCAATATTTCACCTTATAATGTTGCATTCAGGGTGATTTTATAAGATCTGTCTTCCAACTTCATGAATCTCTCACTAGCTGCTTTGTCTGTATGTTTATCACTTTTTTTCCAGTGCCTTGGGTTTGGTAGTGAAAAAAGTGTACTTTATTGGAAAACTATGCCTCTTCTAGACTCAAGAGGATACCCTTCCACTCTATTGACTCTGATTCTATAGAAGCTAATGTATAGCTCTCTAAATTATAGATAACTGATATCAATGCACAATAATTCTATCTATAGAAAGGCAAACTTTGGCCTGTCCAGTGGAGATTTAATTTACCTCCCTATCCCACAATAGAAAACCATGTTTTCCGTCACTTTTTTGCACATTTATTTCAATATTCCTCTTCTATAAGTTGCACTTGTTTTCCATTCTCTTATAGAGTAGTTATAATATCTGCCTGGTATCCTCATGAATTAAACACCTTATATTTTTATTTTCATACTTGTATGAAAGCCAAGATTTTACCTTTTTTACAAAAAAAATATATCATTTACTGGTTTACAAAAAAACTGGCTTAGAATTTCTGCCGGGTTATTTTTCAGATCTGAGTGATTTTTTTCTTCTTGCTGTCCTGGGTTTCTGTTTCTCTAGTTTTTTTTAAATTAGAATAAAAGAATACTTCAGTTTGCCTTAATTGCTCTACTTCTCTGAAGTACGATTTCTCCTGCTTGGTGCACCCCCAGGATTTCCTCCTGGGATTCGGAGTCCTAGTGTGGTTTTAACTTCAAATTGTGCTATTGCCTCCAGCACAACTTGCTTTTACTGTGGAATTTCTATCTGCCGTGGATTGTCAAGGGATCTCTGTAGAAGACTTTCATTTGCTCGTGCTAGGGTCTGGGTAGTCTCACTGGACCTGAACCAGTTCAAACCTCCAGGTTCCCACCCGGTGTTCCCCCGAGTCTCCCGCAACGGAGCATGGTTGCTGCTTTAAGGTTTCTGTTTCTCATGGGGAAATCATGGTCCCAGGCTGTTTGCAACATTTCTCATTACTTCCTTGGAATACCCATTGGGGTTCAGTGTAACAGAGAGGAGAGACTTTAAGGCGCTGGAATGCCGCTGCAGAAAAACCCACGAGTCCACAGCCTTGCTTACAAAAGGAGTTGAACGTGACCCCAATTCTTCTTCACCTTGCAGTCTCAGGTCAGAGCAATTCATTAGTGAAACCCAATTCTCCTTCTAACCTTCGTGGATGTCAGGGAAGTGACATGGATTTTGTTTTTGTTTCTGGTTTGTTTATTTTGCTTTGATTTGCTTCTGCGTCCAACACCTCCAGTTAGATCGAGAGTGCAATGGCTCTTCAGTGATTCCGTCACACCTGGAATAAAATGGGCTGCTCCCTTCAGGGGTTAATTCCAGCTCCCCATTGCTCAGGCACCAGCTTTCAAGTGTCAGTTACGTCTTCCGGCAAGCAGAGGCTGAAATGGAGATAAAAGTG
>PVKH010033490.1:0-12005 GCA_004027955.1 Chaetophractus vellerosus | reverse complement strand
AACCAAGGTTTCGAGGAAAACTAAAATCAAGTTTAATATAATTCAATTACAGGAAGAATGCAATAGAAAATACCAGAAACCATGATTTCCTCACAGATAATTAGCATAATTGCTATTTAAAAAAAGTTGCTTTGGGGGCTCCTAAGGGCTCTGGAGACATCTGGACACTGTAGACAGGTCATAAAACCCCAGGAATTTGGCACCCTGTTGGTAGGCCTTACCTTGGAGCACATGATAACCTATTCCCCCCTCCCCCCCCAAGTATCAGAGTTGGACTCATTTATGATTTTCCTACACATGGTTCTTATGTCCCTTCGTTTGAACTATAATTAGCACTATACCTGTTAAATATGTGTCCCAGAGATTTAAATCTTCTGGCTATTCATGTGCCAGTTGAGCCCTGAATCTCAGTAGAGTTGTGGCCAACACCTACTCTCCAGTTCATCAGACTCACCCAGGACAACTAACAAAAGGATGATGATGGACAATGCCCATCCCACAATAAGAGAGAGTCTACAACTGCAAACAAGACAGCCCCACCCATCCACCCCATGGGATCTAAGCCCCATCTCAATTGGAAGCAGAGTGGGCATTACCATCCCCAAATCTTCAAGATTGAGGAATGAACAAACCTAAGGGGGGAATGCAACTATGGACCAAAGTATACTTATTATTATTCTAGTAATAGAAGATCTTGTAACATTGGTATAAAGGCAGTGGCCAGTGGAGGTTCTGAGGGGAGGGAGAGGGAAGAATGGGTAGAACATGGGGCATTGTTGGGACATTGAATTGTTCTGCATGACGTTACAGTGGCAGGTGCGGGCCATTGTACATGTTGTCAAAACCTGTGGAGCTCTGCGGTGCAAAGTATAAACCATGGTGTAGACTGTAGACCAAGATTGGTAGCAATGCCTCAGTGTGTTCATCAAATGTAGCAAATATGCCACACTAATGAAAGAAGTTGTTAATGGGGAAACGTGTGGGGAGGGGTGAGGTATATGGGAATCCCCTATATTTTCAGTGTAACATTTATGCAATCTAAAACTTCTTTAAAAAATAAATTAAATTAAATTTAAAACAATAATTGCTTTAGGGAACCCAGGAATCCATGGAAGAAGATATTTTACTTTACATGAAACACTGTTGATTTTTCTTCTTCTTCTTCATAATCACCATTTACTAATCAAATTTATTTGCCATTAATATTTATTTTCCATTTACTACACAAATGAGATCCTAGGTAAAATTACTGTATTTCATTTTTACAGTGAAGTTCCTGAGGTTTAAAGTAAGTAACTTACCCATGTTTACACACTTGAGAAATGTTAAAACTGATATTCAACTCAAGCTATCTATTTCAGAGTCCATGTGCTGACTGCATTGCCAGGCACTTTTCATGAATTCAATTCTCACAAACGCCCTACAAGGTAGGTACCACTGTGCATTGGGCACAAACTTTGCATGGCTTTGCAGCATCCCGGGAATTCACATGAGCCCCTGGGTCTCTATGGGTCTCACACCACACATACTGAGCTCTTCCATTTCCCTTCCTTCCCTTCCACTTCCACACTGGGATAGAATGCCACACTTCAGAAAATTGGATCCGAATTCCTGATCAGTAACCGAGGAGCTAGATGATGCAACCCAGAAGTTGGGGAGGAGTTAGTTGCCAATGAGGTAAACCTTGACCAATGAGAGAGATTCAATAGGAGGGAATTGGAACAAATATATTCCCTCTCCTTTCACCCCTCTGTGAACTGCTCCAAGGTGTGGTTTCTCACTGCAAATTTTCCAGTGAATATACCTATTGGAAAACTTGTTGTAGAGTGATGGCCAGCACAGTAAGAATTGCATCCCATTTTTTCCTCATCTTTCCTTGCCTCACTTCCCTTCACTCTCATGGCCCTGAGTTTGCACGCATCAAAGAAAGCTTCTGCATTTTAATCCTTGCCTTGGATTTTGCTTTCTAGAGGTCTAGGATTAAGACATAATATTATCCCAATTTCACATCTAAAAAACTGGGGTTCAGAGAAGATAAGTGACTTGTCCAAGGTAACACAACCACTAAGGCAAAACCAGTATTTGAACCCAGTTCCAGCACACTCAAAAGTATAATGTCAAAGGAATTAACCTGACTTCAGAAACTGGGTAGTTATACTGTTCAAAGCACACAGGGTCTAAGAGCTGACATTAGACTGACATACCTACATACCTCCACACACTCAAGCACATCCATGTTCCCAAGCAGCAAAGCAAAGTGGGAGGGTCAATGTTCCCCCCTTTTTATTTCACTCATAACCTTTTAATTGCTCTTAATGTTAATTATACTCTTTTCTCCAATATATCTTTCTTTCCAGTTTGCTTAAGTAAAATTAAGCATCTATGTACAATTTAGTGAGCAAGGCACTTGATGAATCTGATGCTCCTTATATTTAAACCGGGGGGAGGGGACGGATCCACAGTCTGATTAGCCTTGAGCACTCCCTACCTTTCCAGAAACATCCCTTTCCCTGGAACTCCAAATGAACTAGACAGGAGTTTTTCTCTGGATTCTAGAGCACTATCCTCAATCCTAATTGCAATACACAGAAGAATGTCTAATATTATCTCAAGAGGCATAGAATATCCCCTCCCCCCAAATACCTAAGCAAATTAACCTCAATGTATATTGTTTTTAAGAAACAAATGTGGAGAGGATGTAGCTCAAGTAGTTGAGCGCCTGCTTCCCATGTACCAAGTCCTGGGTTCAATCCTGGTACCTCCTTAAAAAAACAAAACAAAAAACCAAGGTATGTTATCCATCTCTTTTACTTTGAGGAAACATTAGATAAAATCAAACTAAATACAGTGGGATGTGAGAATCCTAAAATGTTGGGTATAATGCCTTTAAAGCATCTAGGAAGTCACCAAAATCTTGCATCTGACTTTTGAAGATAAAACTTGATTAAGCCAGTTCTTTGGGGAAACTTACTAGAACCAATGCTTAAGGGTTCATATTACCTTCCATTGTCAGAGCCTTTTGAAATATCATGGAATAAGAAGCGTCAGTTTATCTCTGTCTGAGGTGAATACACAAAACGAGGGAAGGCTTGAATCATGCCACAGGCCAAGAAAGGAATCCTCCTGCATTTCCCCAGTTCTCCTCCAGTCTATCCAAAGGTTGTGGGGTTTGCCCACCTACCTATAGCCCTCTGGAGGCAAGTCTAAGCACCAAAGGGTGCTGCTCTCAAGATACTGCAAGTGGCACTTCAAAAACTTCATTTGCATCTCTCATCACTGAAAAATGTGATCTTAGTAAAATGCTTTTCCTGAAGGTAAAGATGATTTAAACATGTCCACTCGAAAGTACTGTCTTAGTTTGGATTTCTCCAAAAAGAGGTCCTGAGACAGGGACTTGAGTGCAGGTAGAGTATTTGGGCGGTGATCCCTGGAAGAACAATCGAGGCAGTGGGGAAGTGAGATGGGGAAGGGAGAAAGTCAATAAAGGGCATTGGTTTGGGGGTTACCACCATGGGCACCTGGGGCTCCATTCCCCGGGCGCCCCTCTGAGAAACTGTGGGGAGCACACCTCAGAATCACTGCACTGCACGGCAGAGCATCAGAGCCATTCTCTACCAGCTCCCATCCCCCACTGGTAGAGGGTGAAGTCCCCTTCACTTTTGGATTCCACTGGAGGTGGGGGAGTGTACAGGAGAAAGTCCTAAGGCAGAAAAAATGGAGCTGCAGGAGCCTGAGGATGTAAGTGTTGGTGAACTGGAAACTGTGCTGCAGCTGCTGGTGGACTTAGTGGGCTCAGGGGTTACGGAGCAGGACACAAAGTTTGCTTCAACTACCTTTTACTTACTCCCACCTCTCACCTCTTTCTTCTCAAATAGGCTTCAAAAGTTATTGAAAATGTTACATTACAGAAGAATTTCACCTCTGGCACGATTAGTTATGTAGCCAAGGGCTGGTATAACCCCTGCAGGGTCTCAAATCCTTTACTTTAAAATGAATATGGTCATAGTACCCATGTCATATGGCTTTGCAGAGGACTAAATATGACAATGTAGGGAAAGCACTTAGCAGAGCACTCGACACAGTACCCCATAAAATTTTGCCCATTATTATTAGTTTCCTTTCGCCTTATTTTTATTTATGTTCCAAGAAGAAATAGTATGGGACTGAATTTTTTTAGGTCTTGCATTTGGCCCTACCTATGCTACTAGCTAGTTGCGTGATCTTGAGAGAGTCACTTCATGTTTCTGAACTTCAGTTCTTTCATTTGATAAATAAAGGGGTTAGAATAAATTACTGTTGTATGGAAACTAGAAATCCTAGGTAGAGATGGAGCCCTGAGAGTTTTATCTGTTTTCTTGGGCTCCCTCTGTGGGGGCTTAGGGGAGCCCCTGGGCTCTGAGGAACTCAATTTAAAAATCACTGGACTAGAAGACTCTTGGTACTGAATTTCTTAAATCTCTTTCAGTTACAAGTAACAATATCCAACATGAACTGGCTCAAGCAGAAAAGGGTGATATATTAACTCGTGAAATGGAAAAAAAAAAAGTCTTTAGATAGATTGGCTTCACTGTGGCAGGATCTAGGGGCCAAGCAGTGCCACCTGGACCTCAGATCTCTGCATCTGTCTTCTCCACACCCTTCTATTTTGGCTCCACTCGGCCAGGCCCTATGCCTGGTGGCAAGAAAACCACTAGTAGTTCTCAGTCTACCTCCTATTTGAGCCAGGCTTTGTTTGGTCAAATAAGGGTGATGCAGGTTCATGTCTCAACCAATCACCACAATAAATGCAGATTCATTGGCTTCTATCACAGAGCCACTCTGAATTGAGAGGAAATAAGGGAAGTATTACCAAAGAAAAAAGGGTGCTGATGCCAGAAGAAGGAGGAATAGCTATCATGTGGCAAAAACAGCAAATGTCCATGGCAGATCCTGCCCTACTCCACAATTCTAACATATGAGCTCTGAAGACTTCTTGTCTTCTGGATGTCTTGGAAACCTCTGGATACCACCACCCAGTCTGTGTCACCCCCTTTCCTACATGTCCTACATTGTTGTCACCATCCACATCCCTTACCTAATTAATTAATCTGTCAATGAGTATTGGAAACACTCACTCCATGTCCAGACTCAGTTGAGTTCTGTGGGACAAACGAGAATTTTGAGACTGGACTCTTACTCCAGGGGTATTTACAATTTAGCTAGGTAGAAGAACAGAACCACCCTGGTTATACAGTTTCTACAAGCAGTACAAGCTCATAAAGGGAGAGTTCAGTGGCACAAAAAGTTCCAGATAGACTGAAGTGATGGTCAAACCTAGTCAGAAGAAATTTAATAAGGATAAATATGAGGCCCTATACTTAGGTCCAGGAGCACTGAGACACCAATGAAGGATTTAAACTAGGGAAGTGACCTGGTCACAGCCACATTTTAGGAAGAATCATTCATCAGGGAAAGGTAGGAAGGTGGGAGAACTGGTTTAGGGTCCATTGCAAAAAGTGTAAGCATGAGATTTTAAGAGCTAAACTTAAGATGATACTAGTAGAAATGAAAAGAAAAGACATATTGAAATAAACAGGAACAGGGTGGGGAGTAAAGCAGGATGAGTTGAGTAAGAGAAAATTGGCATTGGTAACTGCAGAGTCTAGGCTAGCAAACTGGGGAATGGTGACATTCCAAAGTAAGAAGGCTAGAGGAAGGAACACTGAGAGGTTGAAGGCAAGGTTGTAGCATGGAGCAGGAAATAAACTCTGCTGGAAAGATATACAGTTGTTAATCTTCAAAGGGCACTTGGAGATTTGGTACAGGCTCAGGGAAGAGAAGTTCAAGGGTAGGTGGAGATTAGGGAGTCAGCCTCCCAGAGGTGAAATCAGATGACATTAATGCTATTTACCTCTCAAAACAACAGAGCACAGAGGAAGAAACCCAGACCTTGGCTCTTCCATTTGCTGGCTGAATGACCTCGGCCTCAATCTCCTCCTTCGTAAATCAGAGTTAATCAAAATAAATTCCCCCTGGATCGTGGACACAGAGTCCACATAGTAGGCTCTCTTCTCTTACACATACTGTCACAAGATACAGTTTTTTGATAATCATTCTGGGTTGGATCACTGCCAGGGAATCAATCAAGCACATTAGCTCCTTGGCCCCAAGAGTGCCTCAGTCTCTCCAGGCCTCCACTTACTGGCACCCTTTTTTTATTTCAGCTAGACCCCAGCCAATGTGACTTTGCATAACAAACCTCACATATCATCTAAAAAGTGATCATTTTCAACCCCCACCACTCTCTCCATTCCTACGAATCTCTGCCTCAGGGTCACTTTGAACACATTTGAAAAAGTCTTTCTTCTTCCACTTGGCCAAATTTCTACTGAATTTATTTTTGAACCCCGTTAAAGTTTTCTAAGCATTTTATTCTGCAGCTCTCAATTTTAACAGTCCCCAAAACACATGTCCTATCCATTGTTTCTGCCCAGAAGTAGAATGAATTCTCATTGTCCCCTTTCTCATTAGGACAGAGCATGCATTCGGCAGGCCTTTCTCACATTAGAATTTGCAGCCAAGAGATAAGTTATTTGGGCAGAAACGTTTCCCCCTACTGCATAGCAATGGGCTGGTTTCCAGGCAGGGCCCAAAGGCTCTTCTCCAAATGGCAGATGGCAAATAACTGGCTTTGTATGAGTAACTTAACCTGATGATTACATCTAATAATTCCAGGCCTGATTCTGGAGACTCTGCCAGTGCAGAGAGCAATCCTACTGCCATTTCCAACTATGAAGCATCCTTGACAGTAAGTATGCTTAAATTAAAAAGAAAAACTATGCATGTATGTATATGCATGTGTATATATATGTTATGGTACCCTGCCTCACACAAGCTGGCCTTAACTTTTGCTTTTAATAAATCATTTTTACTATTTATATGTATGTCCAGGCTCTGCAGCCAAACTATAAATCCTTGGAAGATACGTGGCTCTTCCTTACGAAAACCAACAATCTCAATATATCCACTATTTACTGAATCTTTATTTGTGGCAGAGACTGAAATGACTTTCTTCATTTTCACAGCAATCCAAGAGGTATGTATTATTAACCTCACTGTAATGATAAGAAAGGTTAGTATCATGCTCAGTGCTGTACAGTTAGAAAGGGTAGGCTGGAGTTTGATTTTGGGATTCTTCTATCTTTGCTATCATTATATCTTGAGCATTGTATAACACCCAGCACTGTCATCAGGGATCAGAAAATATTTGCTAAATGAGCCAATGAGTGAGTGACTCTAAAACCTACACCCTTAACCTCCATGTTATACTGGGTCGATTTACAGCCACACTAAAAAGCACGCTGTGCTGGATATTGCATATGCCCCCTCCATGTAGGTGGTTGAAAATTATAAAAAATTGAGTTGTCTTCAATAAACATAACACCAACAGAATGAAATCAACCAAGTTACACAAATAGAGGCCATCTCTGCGTGAAGAATCCCTGCACTGCAGCCTGGCCAATCTACATCACGACCATTGATCACCACCGTTCATCAGGGCTGAATCTGGACTCCAGCAGGCCATGTGGACCCCAGGACTGGACAGAAAAACAGACCTTGCTGGCTTTGGGCCGTTAATTATGGCCTCAGGGGACTGAAACACGTTTGCGGAGGACTTACTGTGAGCAAGGCCAGGGGCTCGATCCTGGGGATGGGCTCCAACCTTCCCACTCACAGTCTGGATTCTGGTGTATCTTCCCACAATATCTGGGATACATCCCTACTCTTTTCCTTCCCTGGGATTTTAGTGATGGCCCAATAGATGGATACACACACTCAATCCACTCACCATATTCTGTGAATTCCATATAAAATTACAGAAGAAGCAAATTGTGGATATTTGTCTAGTGGCTACTGCTCTCTGCTATGGAGATTTCTGCCAACTTTTCTCCATGGTTAATTTAAATGACTACAGGGAATGAACATCCATTCACGTTGGGACTTTATTCCTCCCTCCCCCTTTTAAATTGTTACATCATTTAACTTAGCTCCCCTTCTAACGAGTGAATTTTTCTTTCTATTACGGGTTATCTCCTGAGCTCACTGTGGAGTCCATTTCCATTCTTGCATTCCCTTATGAGGTGTTCATTTGCAGTGAATCGCTATCCTGTCAGTTACATAGCTCAGCTCCTGGCATGGGACTTGCATTTCTTTAATGGCTTTATTCCTCTAAACATATTCTTTTTAGAGGTCTCCATTATCCTCCAGTCCTTGGAGGGAACCACTGGCAGTTGCCGAATAGGGCCCTTTGCTGGCGAGAGGCTTGAGAAACAAATCTGAGATATTTTAAAACTAAATGAGCTCCTGAACCGATGTTTGTCCCGGATTGACTGTTGCTGGGCACTGAGCACCAAACTCAACCTAGAACAGCAATTCTTCTTCCCGGCAGTCAGGTTACCGAATGAGTTATTTCTGCATTTAAAAATGGACAGAGGTTTGCAGTAATTGAATGAAATAATGTACAATAATTTAAAATATTGTTCATTCAGAGAGAGATTAGGCTTTAATTAAGTGGTGTCATTTAATATACCGTCCAGCAGATACTGTAATTGGTTTCTTTAGCAGAGAACACAGTAATATCTAAGCTTTACTGAAGTGATAATGATACTAATTTAGCCCAGCGGATACATAAACAGCTTGGCTGTCTCTGCCACCCCCAGTGAACGAGAAGTAAGCTTTGATCATGACATCTGCACAACTCTTCATCAGTCATGTCTTTCTGAAACAAAATTACTATTCACCCAGACTAAACAAACCCTGTTGACATTAAACAGGTACGATATCTGGGATTTTTAGCGGTATTAAGCCATTCATTTATATGGATACAAAAAAGGAGGTTTATCTACCAAGCAGTTAAGAAATTACATTCCACTTGAGTAGGAAAGAATGGCATTTATTATTTTTTAAATCTAGTATGAATGCAAACTAGCACTCACCAGTTGGATCAGAAAGCAGACAGCTTTCTGGCAAGTAAGAGTTGCATATTTTAACTCCTATCATCTTTTGGTCACTTACAAGGACTTTTTCATTTCCAAGCTTAGCTCCTGTTTCCTCATTGCTCATTCCTGAAATGTGATACAATAAGGCTCTATTCTCATGAAGGCATCTTATTTGATAATTCTGAACAAAGCCAGAAAGAGGGTGAGGGTAGGGGGCAAGAATTTAACTTAATTTAAAAGAAAAAAAATTACCTTCTAAGGCCTAATGTCCTAGACAAATTACAAAGTAACCAGAGATTAGATTAAATTCCTTTTCTAAATTATTTGTTTTCAGTAATGTATGCACTGTACCGAAGGATGGAAAACTTTCATTTCCCTGTTTGCAAATGACTGTCAACATGTTTATTTTGGAAAAGAGAGGAAACATTGATGATAGCAAAAAGTTGGCTGGGTCACAATGTCATAAAAACAGGCTGTCTCTATTGCTGGGTGGGGATCCGGGCAATCACAGGATCGTGCCCCTGGGGTATAGCTCCACCTTTTACAGACTTCCCAAAAGGTTACCAGGGATTTGTTCCAGCTGCTCAGAACTCCTTTCTGCCCCCACCAGGACCCGGTTTCCTGGGCTGGTCCTCAGACTATGGGAAATGTGACTAGATACACGCTTCCTATTTGTAAATAGCATTCTGAAAACTCTAAAATTGTGATCCTCCCTGCAAATTCAAGAGAGGTGGCACTTGAGCTGGAGAAAGGAGCCAGGAGCTGAAGAAAGCCTGTTTCAGAGGTTGTGTGGGTCCTCACAGTTAAAGACAAACCTCATGCCAACGCGAACGCACGTCAGAATAGAAGTCTGGAGAGCCATCGCAGTTACCGGCATACAGCATGAGGAGATTACCAGGACCCCTGTTCTCCTTGGGTTTTCTTCCTTATGAAGCAAACTACACTTTGCTAGAGTGAAGAACTGCAAAAAAAGCTACCGTGCTTTGGCCCATTGAGCCCCAGCTCTGCTTCCCTTGGCCGTCTGCAACCCAGGGACATACAGGTCCCGTGGGCCATAGCTGACCTCCCAACTGCCAAGTCCAGTGAACTGCCCTCAGTTATTGCCCTTCTTGACCTTTCTGGGATAATTCGAATGATTCAATGCTACCTCCTGGAATGCTGGCTAAGGCAACCCAACCTTATGCTAGACTCTTCCTCCTCCTGGACTGTGAAAGCAATTGTTCTAGAATGCGGATATGCTCCCCTGTTCAACCCTTTCATTGGCTTCTAGTTCCTACAGGATAAAAAGCAACCTCCATGGCAGAGCATACCAAAGCCTTGAAAGACGGCCTCAAACCTCCTGACTTTTCTTGCCTTGTTTCCTGCATCTTCCTTACAGCTACCTTTCCATATTTCCTCACACTCTCACACACAGGTTTTCTTGTGTGCATTCCACATTTCTCCATGCCCCCATGCTTTGTCCATTTGCTGTTCTTTTCTTTTTCTCTTTCTTTTTTACTTGATGGAATCATACTCATCTCTCACCATCAAGACCTATAACCTGTCTGTTCTTCCTGCCCCACCAGATTGGAAACTCTGTGAGGGCAAAGACTGCTCTTGTCCTTCCCATCTTTGGCACCTAGTACAGAGCATGGCATACAGCAGCCATGCAACATACATGGGCTGACATGAGCTAAGCTGAGGTCCCCAAATATTTAGTCCTTCATGTTCCCGCTGAGCTTTCTACATATCTTACATTGTACATCTTTATTTTGTGCTTTAATTAAGTCAGATGGGGGTCATGTCTACCAAAAATGAGGTTTTCTAGGCCAGAGGCCTAATCTGAGCACTGTGCTTGGCACATAGTAGGCACTCAAGAAATATTTGTTGGATGAAGGAAGAGAATGTGGAAAGTGACCACAAGAGCATCAAGAGCTGGGTTTCACCCAGACACCCACGCTCTCCCCATCTCTCCGGGTGGCATTTCCATACCTTCAGCTCGAGGCAGGAGTTTTAGAATTCTGTCTCCTGGATTCCTGCAGTGACCCAATGCTCACAAAGTAGCGAGGACTGATTTGGCACCTCACCCACAGCCCAACTCCCAGCCTCCCTCAGAGAGCCTAATGTACGCTGGGATAAAGAAGGCTGTTCTGATCTAATCAAAGGGTTGCTTCACAGGGCTTCATTTCCCCAGATTCTCTGCATTCTCCTGCCTACTCCCTTAGACACCCACCAGGAAATAACAGCAGCCTCACAAGCCTGCAGGATAAACCTGCTGGGATTACAGCCATTCCCCACAGTTGAGCAAACCACCTCTCCAAATACCCATCCATTTTGCATTAAACACAGTGTATCAAATTAAAAATAAAATTTGAGTTGTTTATTTAGTTAATGGTTTTCCCAGGCCTGAGGTTGAGACCAGACCACTGATCCGTCTCTTCAAGAATGGCAGCTGGTTTTGCTGCTTGCTGCAGACACTGTTTAGCTATTATGTGGCACATGACGCACTTTTATTCATTCTTAAACCTAATGTCCAATTAACTGAGAAAGGGGGTTCATTAAATAATTTAAACTAGATCCAAATTAAAGGGCAGTTTTCTCCGTCCTATTTGCGAGGAAGTTTAATTCGACTGAAAGAAGGAATGATTATTTTAAGCCTGTGTTGGTTTGGGATGCATTTTAATATGAGTTATTTTGAATAGATTCCATTTACATTGCTTTTTCAAAAGCTACACCTTTTAAAAGCTAGCCTGTGACTCTCACATACAAAAACATTTTCTCTTTGATAATGTTTTTTTTTTTTTAAACTTACTTCTTTGAAAAATTGTGTGAGAGAGTTTCGGTCCTAATTATACTTTCAGCTTTTCCTTGAGAGGACCTGTTAGACTAGAAGATGAGTCACATATATTTACCAAGATGCTAGAAAAATCCCCGAGAACCATCTGGAAAACCGGTCGGTCGTAGACATCATTTATGCCAGTTTTTTCTTAGCAGAGCTGGGAAGAGAACTCAGAACATCAGGCTTCTACTGCAGTGTGTTCCCACTTC
>PVKH010033489.1:0-12002 GCA_004027955.1 Chaetophractus vellerosus | reverse complement strand
GGGGCCTGGTGGCCCACATGCCTTCTATATTTTTCTTTTCTTTTTTTTTTAATTTTTACCGGGAGGTCCCAGGGGTCGAACCCAGATCCCTTCGTATGGGAGACGGACGCCCAACCACCCAGGCCACATCCTTCCCCTTGCTATATCTCTTAAGGTTGACCAAAGAGATAGTCTTCTCCCATACAGGATGGTCATATAATAAATCAGGGTTAGTTTATCACCAGCGTTCTAAAAGCCAGACCTAGGGAAACAAACTAGGTCTGGGGACACATGCATGGTTTCTAATATAGCAAATGTTTAGCCTACCCTGATTATCACAAAATCAGGACAAGGGGAATATTTGCACGTAGAAGAAGTTTTTTGTTTTTTGTTTCTCCCTGGGCTTTCTTATTATTGATGGATGTAATAAAGCTTAACTTGATATTCTGGAACTCATATCACAAATATCTAAGTAGCCAGATTATATAATGGGAAATACATTGCAAATCAATCTCTTTAATAACAGAGGAATTGCTCTTATCCTCAGTCCATAAGGAGTCAGCTTTGAGTTATTTTTTAGGATATTGATGATAGGTTCTTTACAGAACCATATGCAAATGGTAATTTCTTCTTCAGGTCCTTCTAAAAAGTTATATACCCATTTTTAAAATGATTGGCCAAGAGGTTCCTTTGTAGACCAGTTTTTGTCTTTTATAAAGAGTGTGGTTGACCATTTCCTTAGAAATTTTCATAGTTAACTGAGGTGCTCATCCTAAACATATGAAACATAAATGCCAGGTTTGTGGAACCTTTTTATCAAAGGGAAAAAAGTGAAATCTGATGGGCATTGACTCCATATCACAGCCCCTGAAATGTTCAGTCTTAAACTGACCTGTTATAATAATGCTGTATCTAAAGTTGTATATATCATCACTAAAAGGTTAATTTTGCTATGTTGTTCTTATGCTGTTTTACTGCCTTTAAAAATATTTTCATATTTAAAAAATTATAGAAATAATACATGTGAGAGGAATATTAGAAACCTCAGATAAGTTTAAAGAAGAAAATAAAAATTGCTTGTATTCATACCAGATTAATCCATATTTTCAACATTTTAGTGTGTATTCCTTCAAACTTTTTAGTGCATATATGCCTGCATTTTCTTCTTAAAAGGATTCATAGTATTAGTAACATTTACATTGTATTATTTTTTTTTCCATAGGAAAAGACAGAGTCTCTAATACAGCAATATGAAGCCATTAGCCTACTCAATTCAGAGCGTTATGCCCGCCTAGAGAGGGCACAGGTCTTAGTAAACCAGTTTTGGGAAACTTATGAGGAACTCAGCCCCTGGATTGAGGAAACTCAGACACTAATAGCACAGTTACCTCCCCCGGCTATTGATCATGAGCAGCTCAGGCAGCAGCAAGAAGAAATGAGGGTAAGGAGAATGCTGAGTTTTATTTTATTACAGAACCAAAAATTGGTTCTACAGTTAATTCAAAAACAACATATTTATTAATGCCTATTGGGTATAAGTTTTGTGTTATGAGTGAATTCTTAACCAGTAAGAATTTCTTTGCACAATAAAAACACATACCTGGATTATTTCCTTTTTCCTTTAATATGAATCTATTAAAGAATAAGATTATGGGAAACTAAATAAAACCCAAGGAGATTTAAAATCTTTCTGGAGGCAGGGAGTGTGAGGTGGGGTGGGTAGCTCTTCCCATTTTTTAGGTACCAGCTAGGGTGTGAGCCATGAGGGAATGTCAGAAAGCATTTGCTACATATAGTTAAGATGAAAAGGAAGATTATATACATTTCAACTAATGCCATTACCATTAATGGCACTTTTAAAAATGTTTGTTTTATTTCTGGTTTATGACTAGTCCTTATTCCTATCCTTCCACTTAGAGGAAAGTAGAAGTATTCAGGAGTAGGTTAAGGAGCAATTGAATTACCAGAAAGGTTGCTGCTTGTAGCTTATCCTGCTTGTCTCTCTGGTGAGGAAGACAGATGTTAAAATTGCAAATTACAGTATAATAGGTAGAAGTATTTTTGAGTACAGAAGAGGATGGTTTCAATTTATATAGTGAGAAGCGGGGGGCGGTGAGGGAGGATGCATCTGGGAAAACTTCCTAGGTGATGGGACATCTGAACTGGCTTTTAAATATTAAGAGAATCAGTGTCATAGCCCAAGGCTTAGATGTTTTTCTTTTCCCTGTAAATGAATGATGAGATGATGTGATGTGATGGTTTTTAACAATTTAGTTTGTTCCTCAAAAAGTTGATGTAAGCTTTGATCAAAATAACTAAACAAATAAACAGTATAAAAATCCTCATATGTTTTAATCCATATTTCTTTACATAGCAACTAAGGGAATCCATTGCTGAACACAAGCCTCATATTGATAAGTTACTAAAAATAGGCCCACAGTTAAAGGAGTTAAACCCCAAGGAGGGAGAAATGGTGGAAGAAAAATACCAGAAAGCAGAAAACATGTACACCCAAATAAAAGAGGAGGTGCGCCAGCGCGCCCTGGCTCTAGACGAAGCTGTTTCCCAGTCCGTTCAGGTATGTATGTCTTAAACTTATACAACCTTCTAACTTTCCGTTAGTCAAAGCAAGAGATCTCTGTATCAGATATGCTTCTGTGCTCAGGAATCTCCACACCAGCATGCTGATGACACATTACTGAGAGCCTAGGTAACTTCGCCCATCTGTATTTTTATTCCAAGGAACATTGGCGTACTGACACTGTAAGGAGGTTAAAAATGCATCTTGGCTAGTATATATTGTCTGTTGATGGTTTCCCTGGAAACTTTATATTGTGAAGATACCTTAGCAGGGATGATTTGGGATAAACTCAACTTGCAGGCTCAAAGACAACGAATGCTTTAAGAAAGGTCAGGTTCATATTGAGCCTGTTAAGATTGAAATTTAGAATGTCAGCACATTGGTCTTCATGGTGAAGAGGCCATTAGCTAGTTCATAGTTCAGAGACAGATGCTTAAGTAGGGAGAAACAAGAATCAAAGAGAAGCATAAGCAACCAGCATTAGGTTTAAAGCATGTAACTACATACTTTTCAACTAATATACTATTGTTAGTGGTACTTTTTTCACGTCTGGGTATTTTATTCCTATGTTTAGTCAGTATTCTTGATTAATATTTGTACTTACTCAAGTTTTTCCCCCACCTTCCGTCCCATCTCTCACTCACATTGTGGAATGTGTTACTTTGTGTTGTTGCTGCCTGCTCCTGTCTTCCCCACATCGTCACATTTCATTGTTGTGTTGACCGCGCCCACCATTACAGATTACAGAGGTAAGGTACCCACTCCCATTGGGATTAGGGATCTTATAAAACTGAGAATTGAGATCATTACCTGAAAGGAGAATTCCCTTAATCCTAGTGGAATAAATATTATTAATACAGTTTCATTTGGGATGGAACCTAGAAGTGAGGGGAGTGATGGGAGGTGGTTTTGTTAAGGAAATCCCATCATGTTTAACCTATAAAACACTTAAAATCAATAAGCCTTATTCGAATTAGTGAATCCAGAGTTGGCTTTAGATAGCCTTTTTAGAGGACAGGCTTATCTGTTCTCCTTTCCTCCCATCCCCTCTGCTTCAGATTATAAATGAGAATTTTACAATTATTGTCATGTTATTGAAAATACCAGGAAAGTGGGAAGCTAGTTGTTCTTTTAGAATAAGGTCTGATTACCTTCCTTAATTACTTTTCATCATGCCAATATTTTCCTTTTTCACTGTTACATATGGTGGGTTGTTAAATTATATGTTATGATACTTAGAAACTCCAAGTCATGTAGCATGTAGAGTTCATCTTCCATTTGCCCAACTAGCGGAAGGTATCTAACTTGTTGGTTAGTCTGTTGCATGCAACTGTCATCTGACATACTGACTCTTACCAGTTTCATAGTCTTGTCCCTTTCTCATCACATTAGTTGAAACAGGAAAAATATTGAGGCCGCACTAATGATCTGAGTTGATTTCTGGTATATTACTTAACATCTTTTTGGTTGTTAAAATAAACATTTACATTGTTTTTCTGATGGGCCAGCTCTGATGTACTATGTCCCAAACAGTTTCTTAGCCGAATCCCACCTTTTACAGCTATCAAGATTCCTGCTGGACTTAGCACAGGTTATCCTAGTAGGTTTATACCTTGGCCTTATTCCCTAACATTTCCCCCAGAAGTGTTATGAACTATTGCTGTGACCTCTAACAGTACAAATTTTATTTAGTTCCATGATAAAATTGAGCCCATGTTGGAGACTCTGGAGAATCTTTCCTCTCGTCTGCACATGCCACCACTGATCCCTGCTGAAGTAGACAAGATCAGAGAATGTATCAGTGACAATAAGAGTGCCACCATGGAGTTAGAAAAACTGCAGCCTTCTTTTGAAGCCCTGAAACGCCGTGGAGAAAAGCTCATTGGGCGATCTCGGGGAGCTGACAAGGATCTGGCTGCAAAAGGTGTTTGACGAACCTTTATTTTTTAAAGAAAATCAATAGAATAAATTCTAGACTGTGGTTATCTCCAGCATCTCACCAGATGGATTTTACTGAATATAAAAGTTTTCCCCACGTAAAGAGTATTCCAGAAAGTCATTTGGAAGTCATTTAAAATTCAGAACACATTTTCCCATTGAAACAAGGCAACAATTGATAGTTAGATTCTCAGGCCAGGCAACAAATGCTTCTTTAACCCCTAATGTGAATAAACTACAGTATCAATAGTGGGTAGAACATAACTACCCACTTTTATAACACTTTTATAACACTTTCCATGAGAGACATATAGCAAGTTCAACACAGAACGCTGACTGGAAATAGTTATCTCAGCCCTTTTATGAGTTTAAGGTTTTGTATCTTAGCAGTAGCTTTAAATTAGATGATAACTCATTTCCACAGTACTTCTATGATCTCTTTATATGTAAGACCAGCATAAAGAAAAAATGCTATGTAGAAATAATGAGACTAAGGTAGAAAACTGTCCTTCAGTTATAAATTTGTAGAGCTTTTCTTTAGGATACTTTCAGTGAAAATGTTAGAATTAGATGGAATTTCTGACGAGACTGATTTCAAATACTTAGAGAAATTCTGTTCACATCTTTTACCACCTCAGAAATCCAGGATAAATTGGATCAAATGGTATTTTTCTGGGAGGACATCAAAGCTCAGGCTGAAGAACGAGAAATAAAATTCCTTGATGTCCTTGAATTAGCGGAGAAGTTCTGGTACGACATGGCAGCTCTCCTTACCACCATCAAAGACACTCAGGATATCATCCATGACTTGGAAAGCCCAGGCATTGACCCATCCATCATCAAACAACAGGTTGAAGCTGCGGAGGTAAGGGGAGGAAAAAACTTTTTATTATGTTTGTCCTCCAAAAAAGTACTTTATCCAAGTATGTTGTGTTAACTGCCTAGCCAGAATGCTTTTATGTGATTTGCTTTGTTTTATTTTTTATGTTTAATAGGACTTTTATACATCAAAAAAATAACCTGCAGGAGCGAATGTGGCTCAAGCAGTTGTGCCCACCTCTCACATGGGAGGTCCGGATGTGGTTCCCAGTGCCTCCTGAAAAAAAACAAAAACAACAAGCAAAACAAACAATAAAACCAACTCAGGGAAGCCAGTGTGGCCTAGTATTTGAGCACCAGCTTCCAACACACAAGGTCCTGGGTTCAGTCCCCAGCCTCTGGTACCATAAAAAAAAACCTGTTTATTATAGGGAAATTTTTTTTTAATGTATAAAAATAGGAAGTAGGAAGGAATAATCAATTCTGGACTCACCATTCAGAGATAACAATTGTTACTTGATATACTTTTTTCCACTCCTTTTGGGGAGCCTAGGTTTTACTAAATCAGTTTCTCATCTCATCTTGTCCATTTTAGCATAAGGTAAGCCTGTCTTGATATTATCTCTCTCATGTCTTACTTTTATTTCAGCCATCCTCTCATATAGAAATTCTTTAAGACCTGTCACAGAACTGACTTATTTCAAGATCATAGGCTCTCTCTGCCTAGAGGAGCCCACACCAAATCTTGGTGTGTATTTCCATCTTTCTCTCCCATTTCTCAGCAAGCTCTGTTCTTTGCCCCATTTCCCAAATAAATTCTTTTTACTGGCCTAACTAAAAAAAAAAACATTATGTAGCTTAACATTCCTTTTATGCTAGTCTCTCAGGTATAAAATTTGTGGCTTGTACTGGGCTATTTTAGTCTTTTAGATATATTTTTCTGTTTTAGTCCACTGGCTGTAGTTTACAATCTCCTTGGAGGCAGGAACTATCTCTTGCCTCTTTTCCAAGGGACTTTTTTTGTCGTTTTTTTGTTTGTTTGTGTTTTTGTGTTTTTTTTTGTTTGTTTGTTTCTTTCCAAGGGACTTTTATAGGACTATCTGGCAGATGCTTAACAAAAGGAAGGAATGTTCTTTTGGTAAATTACTGAAGCTCCATTGTACCTTTCCTAAGTTTTTTGTTTGTTTGTTTTTAATATATATAAAAGAAAAATAAACAGTGTCTGAAGCTTCACTGTCTAAATAAGCAAAATTATTGAGAACAGTGAAAAGCCTTTGAAATTGGTAATTCTGGCCAGCATCTGCTATTGACAGGTATAAAATGCATTGAAAAAGTTTGGAAAGTTCTGTTCAGCTTTCTTTTTTGGCTTATGTTCTGATCATTTACATGTAGACGATTAAGGAGGAGACAGATGGTTTGCATGAGGAACTGGAGTTCATTCGAATCCTTGGAGCAGACTTGATTTTTGCCTGTGGAGAAACTGAGAAGCCTGAGGTGAAGAAGAGCATCGATGAGGTATGGAGAAATGGATAAAGAATTCAGACAAAACATTAGTGGACTCACACTGAAGAGTGGTATTAAATTTAATCTGATCAAATGTTTTTCCCCCTAGATGAATAATGCCTGGGAAAACTTAAACAAAACGTGGAAAGAAAGGCTAGAAAAACTTGAGGATGCCATGCAAGCTGCTGTGCAGTATCAGGACACTTTGCAGGTGAGAGGCCAGAAGGTGACAACCAAAGAAATATGGGTTCCATCTTCTCTTGTGTCATTTTCTAAATTTAGCATGAGTGACCACCTTTACAGAACTGCAACATTCTCAAACCTAAGACAGTACTGTTTTCACATTTCTAGCCAAGGTTTCCCACTTCTGATGAGAAAGTACTGGCATAGCTCCAAATTTCTACTCTTTCCGCTATTTTTCATCATCGCATGCTCATCATATTTATCCTAATGACAACTATACATTGCAGCTAGCCTTTCTATGAAAATTATTGTTTGCTAGAGGTTCTGAACCCCAGGAGTATCTTGAAGCACAACATGCCATAATAGCTTCAGGATGCCATCAGCTTGCTAGCTGGCAATGAGAAATAGTGACTTTTATTCAGATTTAGTATTTCCAGACTGTTGTTTATTTTGTACATTATACCAATAATGTTGGCTCAGTTCTTAAATCACCATATTACTCTGCCCTCACCTAAAACACCAACAGATAGCAAAGGTTGCTTTCATGTATTTCTGCTTATAATAGGGATATTGCTAATTTTTCCCTGAGCCCTTGTGGTTTTTTTTTGTTTTTGTTTTTGTTTTTGTTTTGACTATTTGTATTTTTATTTTAGGCTATGTTTGACTGGCTTGATAACACTGTGATTAAACTCTGCACCATGCCCCCTGTTGGCACTGACCTCAACACTGTTAAAGATCAGTTAAATGAAATGAAGGTTTGTATCTGGACATGGCTTTTGTTGAAGAACAGTAGCTTCTACAGGGCCTTTTTTCATTTTTAAAGACTTTACTTGATGTTAACATTAAGTATGTCTTTGATAGGAGTTCAAAGTAGAAGTTTATCAACAGCAAATTGAGATGGAGAAACTCAATCACCAGGGTGAGCTGATGTTAAAGAAAGCTACTGATGAAACGGACAGAGATATTATACGAGAACCATTGACAGAACTCAAACACCTCTGGGAGAACCTGGGTGAGAAAATTGCCTATAGACAGGTGAGGCAGAAGGTACAGTATATAAACAAACTACTCTGCTGTTTTCTAATATCTTAACAAATGTTCCCTTTTTATCTTTTTCTGAGCAGCATAAGCTAGAAGGTGCTCTGTTAGCCCTTGGTCAGTTCCAACATGCCTTAGAGGAGCTAATGAGTTGGCTGACTCACACAGAAGAGTTGTTAGATGCTCAGAGACCAATAAGTGGAGACCCAAAAGTCATTGAAGTTGAGCTCGCAAAGCACCATGTAAGTACTTTAATTTTTCATCTCTAAGCCTATGGACTTGAGACCTACTATTGTTACCAAAAGCCTTTTGCTGTTATGTGTACCTTAGGGAACCAGACTTGATCATGGCTATAGAGAAAAATTCTGCTCAAAATTTTGTAGGTTTTAAAAAATGATGTTTTAGCCCATCAAGCCACAGTGGAAACAGTCAACAAAGCTGGCAATGAGCTTCTTGAATCAAGTGCTGGAGATGATGCCAGCAGCTTAAGGAGCCGTTTGGAAACTATGAACCAGTGCTGGGAATCAGTGTTGCAGAAAACAGAAGAGAGGGAGCAGCAGCTTCAGTCAGCACTGCAGCAGGTACAGGCATTGTCCAAGTTAGGTGGGTAGAGATGTGCTCAAACAACATTTAGAAGAAAGCCCAAGTCAAAGAGAGGAAAGCATTTTGGGAGAACCCCCTATGTCTTGAGAGGAAGGTTACTTCTATGCTGGAGCTTATCTGGAAAGAACAGCTTATTGGGTTGTTCTTTTTTGGATTAGTTTATAGCCCTCTCTCTTTATTTACTATTTGAAGTTGATAGATGTTCTCTGTAACAAACCTTGTTCACAAGTTCAGATACGTCTTGGATCAAGCCAGGTCACTCCATATTCAACCTTAATCAATTTATCAGATTATATCAGGTGTCTATAATATATTATAGTGGGGTCTGAAGGATTTTGCTGGATTCTAACAATAAATAGATTTGCCCCAGCCTAATCCAGCAATCTAGCTCTGCCTGAGAGCAGTCCAATACTCCTCTCTCAAAGTAGATTCCTCATCTAGTCTTTTAGAAAGTTTACTTTTGAAGCTGAGAATTGACTACTGACATTGCTGATATGTCTTTTTCTCAAAAGGCCCAGGGTTTCCACAGTGAAATTGAAGATTTCCTCTTGGAACTAACTAGAATGGAGAGCCAGCTTTGTGCATCTAAGCCCACAGGAGGACTTCCTGAAACTGCTAGGGAACAGCTTGATACACATATGGTAATAAAGAATTCTTGAAATTGAGCATAAGTGACCCATATTCAGTAGTTCCTTTCTGGATTCACAGTGATATATGTATCTAGGAGTCTGTAATACAGTTCTATATTTTTACCAACAATATAGTACAAGCTTGGGGATTGGTGCTTATACAGGACTTTTAATACCTTACCATATGCATCAGTAGTCACAGGGAAGAATCAACCAGAAATACATTGGTGAGCTGGTAAATTTTGAGTTGATCAGTCTGGTTGGCACAAGAACATTAACTTTAAGGTGATGGCATCAAGAAGACACACAACACAGATGTGGTTGTATTTAAGAAAAGGACTGTTTGGTGTGAATTTGGGGAAATCTAGGAGATAATGACAGTATTTCAAGAAAAGTTCTGAGAACAAAAGGCAACAATTTCCAGGCAAATCCTTCATGAAAAGGAGAAATAAATTACTTGAGTCTATGATCTCTCATCTCTGATCCTAAATTTTTTTTTCTATTTACTTAGTGACAAAAATATTAATATTGAGGGAGAATAGTGGGTTTCATTCCATAATAGCTCAGTAGCTGAACTGAATCCAACAGGAAGGCTCTGATCAAGATGAAATTTTCCTGGACTTTTCCAGCCTATGCTAGTGAATCTGTATGTGGCTGTCTTCCAGAGAATTGAGACTCCAGAAAAATCTGTGTTGATATCTTTGCTGCCTTTTCTTGTAGGAACTCTATTCCCAGCTGAAAGCCAAGGAAGAGATTTATAATCAACTGCTTGACAAGGGCAGGCTCATACTTCTTAGCCGTGATGATTCTGGGTCTGGCTCAAAGACAGAACAGAGTGTAGCGCTCTTGGAACAGAAGTGGCATGTGGTCAGCAGTAAGATGGAAGAAAGAAAGGTATCAACACAAAGTACAGTTTATTACTTTGCGTAGTTTGCTTGGCGATTGCATGTAATTACCATCTTGTTTCTATGAAGATTTTTCAGAGACCTGTATATTGTAACAGAAGTTGCAGAACTGATATCCTCAGAAATGGCTTCATAATAATCAAGCTATCTTTTCTGCTGTTAAATTTGTTTTTTGTCCATGTCAGTTTACATCAGTAGTAATGATTTCTGCCAATATTTGCTTTCATGCTCATTCCTTTTCTACATCTCTTAGTTAAGGTGTTACTTGCCTATTATTTAGGTATTATTGCTCAATGATGGATGAACTTTAAAAAACAAGGTTTTGTTGGAGTTGGTGACTTGGGATTGGGAGGGTGGGGACAGGGCATGCAGGGATTATAACTGGTAATTCTTCACAAGGAATTTGGTTTCCAGTGTAAGTGTAGTATGCAAAGAAATAAACTAAAAATCAGGAGAGAAGTATTTGATATTGCTTCTTCCAACTCTTCCTTAAAAAAAAAAAAAAGTTTAAAAGAAGAATTAGGTACTCAGGGAGATCAAAGTATTTGCTCAAATTGTTTTTTTATTAGAGTTTCATTCTATTCTGTGCTGGTCAGATCAAATAATTAAATATGTGTTCATATCTGTTGGTCACAGCCATTCAACAAATAGTTATTGAGCATGTATGTACCAAGCACTGTGCTAGGTATGTAGTGAAAGCAATAAAGGCATGGGCCCCACCTTTGTGAAATTTAATAGGCAGAAGAGCATGAGACAAATAGTTGAATATTTGGAAAGAAGCATTAATTTCCTGGAATACTTCTGTGGGGGTCTGGTAACTTGTTACACGAAGAATTGCTGTGTTCTATTCTTGAGCAGGTTGTCAAGAATAGTTTCTAGGTAGGCAGAACTAAGACTAAAGAAACACACAGGGTTGAATATGTGTGGTGCTGTATTAAAGAATATATAGATAAAGTGATGTGCAAAGAATTCTGGCCATCAAGGAACTTACAGTATATTAATTTTCAAACATTTTTATGATAGATTTGAGATGGATTTGGTTTTGCCCTTGATTTGTGTAGATTGGGTCTGTACATTTTTGTAGCACTCATTGTAATGTTTTATCAGGTTACAAAAGTAACCTGAAAACACAAGAGGAAAATAAAAAGCATATATAATCCAGTCAACTATAATTAATAGCAATGAACATTTTTGGTGTACCTCTTGGGATTTGTTTCTGTATTTTGGATATATATATATATTTTTAACAACTTCTCATTATTCTACTTTGCCTGCCTGGTAGATGGGCCAGTAGCAGAAGCCCATCACCAAGATGTTGGGTGCAGAGGTCTCTGAAGATGAAGCTTATGGACTGTGTTACATTGGAGAGTACTTGCAGAGAGTAGTACTTGCCCTCTTTGAAAGGAACCGTTGTTTTTGTCATTCTTATTTAGACCATTTAGCATAAAGAAAGTATCTGAAAATTTATATTTAATGTTATATATTTTCATTTACCTAGAATTTCATGGCTTCTTTCATTACCTTTTCTGCTTGTAGTTTAAGCATGCGTTTCAGATGCCGTATTTTCTGAAAACATGTATTTAAACAGAGAGCACGGCAGGTAGAATCACCACTACAGTAAAATGCTTTTCATTTACTTGTCTTTATTCCACAAAACGTCCATTAAAGGAAACTAAGACTATCCAAACCAAGTTGCAGATCTTGCAGCTGTCACCACTCACACACTTACATTATTGAATTATTCCTGTTGTTTAATGTCCCAGGAAGCGGAGAGTGGCAGAGAAAGCTACTTAGATGCTAATTGCTCTCTTTCCTTTTCTTTTT
>PVKH010033488.1:0-12002 GCA_004027955.1 Chaetophractus vellerosus | reverse complement strand
AATCCCAACAGGCCTACTCCAAGACACATAATTGTCAAATTGTCCAATGCTCAAGATAAAGAGAATACTGAAAGCAGCAAGAGAGAATAGAGCCATAATATACAAGGGAAGCTCAATAAGATTAAGTGCTGATCTCTCATCTGAAACCATGGAGGCAAGAAGGCAGTGGTATGACATAGTCAAGGTATTAAAGAAAAAACTTTCAGCCAAGAATTCTCTATCAAGCAAAGCTGGCACTCAAAAATGATGGAGAATTAAAAATATTCACAAATAAACAGAAATTAAGAGAGTATGCCAAGAAGAAACCTGCCCTCCAAGAAATACTAAGGGGACTGCTTCAGGTTGAAAGGAAAAAAAAAACAGGAGAGAGAGAGTTGGAGGATAGTGTAAGAAAAAATAAAAATTAAAAACAAAAAGAGAAATAAAAACAACATATGATTTACATAAAACCAAAGAAATATGTAAGTAATTCCTTAAGAGTAATAACACTGAATGTTACTGGATTAAACTCACCAGTCAAGACACACAGATTGGCAGAATGGATAAGGAAATATGACCCATATATATGCTGTCTACAGGAAACCCACCTTAGACCCAGGGATTCAAGGAGGCCAAAAGTGAATGGCTGGAAAACAATTTTACAAGCAAGCAACAATGAAAAAAACGGCAGGTGTAGCTATAATAATATCGGACAAAATAGACTTTAAATGCAAAACCATTGTAAGAGTCAAAGATGGACACTATTTATTAGGAAAAGGGGTAATATTTCAAGAAGAAAGAACAATCGTAAACATTTATGCACCTAACTGGGGCACCTCAAAATACATGAGGCAAACACTGGAAAGGCTAAGTGGAGAAACAGATGCCTCTACAATTATAGTGGGGGACTTTAATATATCATTGTAACCATTAGACAGAACAGCTCGACAGAGAAACAATAAAAAGACAAAGACTTTGAATAATACACTAGAGGATTTGGACCTAATAGACATATACAGAACAATACACCCAAATAGAGTAGGATACACTTTATTCTCGAGTGTACATGGATCATTCTCCAAGATAGACCACATACTAGGCCACAGAACAGCTCTGAATGAATTCAGAAAGATTGAAATTATACAATGTAATTTCTCTGACCACAATGGAATGAAGCTGGAAATCATTAAAGGTCAGAGAACTAGAGTAGGCACAGTGACAGGGAAATTAAACAAACCCTTAGACAAACAGTGGGTCAAGGAAGAAATTGCAAAAGAAATCAGTGACTACCTTGAAAGTAATAAAAATGGCAACACAACACATCAAAAGCTATGGGATGCAGCAAAAGCTGTAATGAGAGGGAAGATTATAGGCATAAGTGCATATATTAAAGAAGAAGAACAAGCTAAAATAGAATACCTAACTGCACACCTAGAAGTAATAGAAAAAGAACAACAAACTAACCCCAAAGGAAGTAGAAAGAAGGAAATAACAATGATTAGAGCAGAACTAAATGAAATAAATAATAAAAAAGCACTAGAAAAAATAAAACCAAAATCTAGTTCTTCAAGAAGATTAATAAAATTGACAAACGCTTAGCTAGACTAACAAAGAAAAAACAGAGACAAGCTGCAAATATGCAAAATAAGAAACAAGGAAGGGGGTATCACCACTGAACCCACAGAAATAAAGGGTATCATAAGAGGATACTTTGAAAAATTATATACCAACAAGAAGGATAATTTAAAGGAAATGGACAATTTCCTAGAAATACACAAGCAGCCTACATGGATGAAATAAAAAAATTGATGAACTCCACAGACCAATCATAAGTAACGAGACTGAATTTGTCATTAAAAAAACCTCCCAACCAAGAAGTTCCCAGGACCAGATCACTTTATAGGTGAATTCTACAAAAAATTCCAAAAAGAACTAATGCCAATCCTGCTTAAACTCTTCCAAAAAATAAAAGTAGAAGGAAAATTGCCTAACTCATTCTATGATGCCAAAATTACCCTAATAGCAAAGCCAAAGACACCACAAGAATGGAAAATTACAAACCAATCTCTCTAATGAATCTAGATGCTAAAATCCTCAACAAAATCCTCACTGAGCACATTCAACAACACATCAAATGAATTATAAACCATGACTAATTGTGTTTCATGCACGGTATGCAAGGATGTTTCAACATAAGAAAATCAGTCAGTGTAATACATCACATAAACAGATCAAAAGAAAAAAAAATCACCCTTTTCTGATAAAAACATTGCAAAGGATAGGAACAGAAGAAAACTTCCTCAACATGATAAAGGGAATATATGAAAAACCCACAGCAAACATCATACACAATGTTGAAATCCTAAAAGATTTCCCTCTAAGATCAGGAACAAGACAACGATGCCCACTATCACCACTCCTATTTAACATTGTAATAGAAGTACTTGCTTTAGCACTTAGGCAAGAAAAAGATATAAAAGACATCCAAATTGGAAAAGAAGTCAAAATCTCACTATTTGCACACGACATGATCCTATGCATAGAAAGCCCTGAGAAATCAACAACAAAGCTTCTAGAGCTTACATATGCATTCAGTGAAGTCTCAGGTTCTAAGATGAATACAAAAAAATCAGTAGCATTTCTGTACACCAATAATGAGCAATCAGAGGAGGAAATCTATTTAAAAATCCCATTTACAATAGCACATCAAAGAATCAAATACCTAGCAATAAACTTAACTAAAGATGTAAATGACTTATACATAGAAAACTACACAACACTGTTAAAGGAAATCAAAGAAGACTTCCAAATAAGTGGAAGAATATTCTCTGTTCATGGATGGGAAGACTAAACATCTTTAAGATGTCTAGCCTACCCAAATTGATCTACAGATTCAATGCAATTCCAATAAAAATCAATAGAGCATTTTTGACTGAATTGGAAAAACTAACTATGAAATTTATTTGGAAGGGCAAGAGGCCCTGAATAGCCAAAGACATATTAAAAAAGAAAAATGAAATCAGAGGAATCACACAACCTGACTAAAACATACTACAAAGCTACAGTAGTCAAAACTACAAGGTATTGGCAAAAAGACGGACATACCAACCAATGGAACTGAATTGAGGGTTTTGGTATAGATCCTTGCATATGCAGTCAACTGATATTCAAGAAGGCCACCAAGCCCACTCAACTGGGAGAGAATGGCCTCTTCAACAAATGGTGCTTGGAGAACTGGATATCCATATCCAAAAGAATGAGAGAGGGACACCATCTCGCACCTTATACAAAAATCAATTCAAGATGGTCAAAGTTTTAAATATAAGAGAGAAGATCATAAAGACCTTGGAAGATAATGTAAGGAAGCATCTACAGGACCTTGTAATAAGAAATGGTTTCATGAACTTCACACCCAAAACATGAACAGCGAAAGAAAAAATATATAAATGGGACCTCCTCAAAATTCAAAACTTTTGCACCTCAAAGGAGTTTGTCAAGAAAGTGAAAAGACAGGCCTACCCAATGGGAGAAAATATTTGGTAACGATGTATCTGAGAGGAGCCTAATATTCAGCATATATAAAGAAATCTTATATCTCAAAAATAAAAAGACAAAAAATCCGTTTAAAAAATGGACAAGAGATTTGAACAGACACTTCTCTAAAGAAGAAATACAAATGGCTAAAAAGCACATGAAAGATGCTCAACATCACTAGCTATTAGGGAACTGCAAATCAAAACTACAATATCAGCTTACATCCATTAGACTGGCAGCCATTAAAAAACAGAGGACCACAAGTGTTGGAGAGGATGTGAAAGAATGGGAACCCTCATCCACTGCTGTTTTGAAAGTAGAATGGTCCAGCCATTGTGAAGAACATTTTGGCGGTTCCTCAAAAAACTAACTATAGAAGCACCATATGATTCAGCAATTCCACTGCTGGGTATATATCCAGAAGAATTGAAAGCAAGGACACGAACATATATGCAAACCAATGTTCATAGTGTCTTTATCCACTATTGCCAGAAGTTGGAATCAACCCAAATGCCCATCAACAGATGAATGGATAAACAAAATGTGGTAGATACACACAATGGAATATTACTCAGCTGTAAGAAGGAATATAGTACTAACACATAGGATAACATAAATGAATCTTGAACCTTATGCTGAGTGAGGCATCCATTCATTGAAGGACAAATATTACATGACCTCTCTGAATTAAGAAAATTGAGCAGACTCAGAGAGCTAGAGGCTAGAAGATAGGTTTATAGGAAATAGAAAGGCAAAAGGAGGTTGTGAACCATTACCCATACAGGTGAAGTCTATGATAAGGTGGAAGTGAGTAGTTGTGCAGTAAAGGGATATGACAGGGGTGTAATGATACTATTGGGTTGGGCATTTCAAGTTTGACAGGGGGTGAGCATCAGGAGGGTGGGTTGGATGGTCCATAGAACAGGGGGAAGTGTAGGGGGCAGGAGCAGGTGAGCACTGGGGATTGGTGGGTAAGTGGTTGAAACTACAGTGTTGGGAAAGCTCTTTTGACAATATGACAAGGAAGGGTTACTGGTTTAGGATGTTGGATATGGGATATTCAGGACAGCACACACCCGGGGTAGTCTTCTAGAGAATGTGTGAAGGATCATTTTGTCATAGTGTGTTGTATCATTGGGTGGAGACCCACACAATGAGCAGGAAGGAGTTCGACTCCCATCATGGGGAGGCCTGATATGTTCTCCAACAGAAGGATGAATGTCTCTCGAGACCATGGGCAGTTCCTAATAGGGAAGGACAGACTAGTTCAAGCCCTCAGTGTTTTTACAATAACTATGAATCTTGTCCTTCAAGGAGTGAAGCCTGGTGGTAGCTGTGGGCCCTGAGGGGAGAGGGAGGGAGGAATAGAATAGTTTTAAAGGGGGGGTATTTACAGGGCAATGGAAGTGTTCTGCATGAGATTGCAATGTTGGATACAGGCCATGTTAAATTTCAGCAAAAATTTATGAAAGTGTGTGGTCTAAAATGTAAACTGTAATGTAAACCATTGACTATGGTGTAGTAGTTTGGCATTATTTATGAATTCCAAAAATATTGGATTATGTTTGTAAACTGATTTGTTCCTCTGAACATGATTCAATTATGATAGAGCTTTGACTGGGCCATGTCAGTAGGGTGTTGAGTCCCTGCCCCTTCATGGGTGGGCACTCACAGATAAAAGACATGGCAAAGGACAGAGTTAGAGTTCTGATATGGAGTTTTGAACTGGAGCCCTGACAGTGAACACACAGGAGAAGAAAACAGAGGATTAGAGATGGCTCCTTAGACACAGCAGAAGCCCTGGGTAGAGAGACAGAACCATTTCCCTGATAGTCTACAGCTGGCCTTGTGGAGAGCACAGCAGCTGAGCCTGGAAAGAAATGGAGCCCCGGTATGAGGGGAACCCAAGAAGCCTGAACTCTTGGCCATTAGCAGCCATCTTGTCTCAACACATGGCAATAGACTTTGGTGAGGGAAGTAACTTATACGTTATGGCCTGGTAACTATAAGCTTCTACCCCAAAATAAATACCCATTATAAAAGCCAACCAGTTTCTAGTATTTTGCATCAGCACCCCTTTGGCTGACCAATACACCTGGTTAGTAGCTATGTTTTAATTTTCGTACATCAATTGTAACAAATGTACCATCCACACATAAAAAAGGTTATTAATACGGGATAGGGGAAAAAAGGAAGGATTTTGGGTATATGGGAGTGCCCTATATTCTGCATGTGACTTTACTGTGACCTAAATCTTCTTTGAAGACAAAATGAAAAAAAGTAAGACACTGGCAAAGAAATGTAAGAAAATGTCACTGTACATATAGGACAACAGATATGAGAGGCAAAATGTCAAAAAATTTTTTTTTAATTTTTCTTTATTTTTTAATATACTAATTTTTAAATTTTATTTTATTTTTAGTTTTTTCTAAATTATTATGTATTTTATTTCTTATGTTTAAACCTGTCATTATTATTTCATTTTCCTATTAATAATATTTGGCAATATTCTTGGCTTCATTTTTGAAGAAGTTTTGGATCACAACAGGGTTACAACCATGGCAGGGTGACCATTGGTGTGGGGTGTCAGTGATGAGGGATACATGGGAGGAAGTTTACCTGGGCATACATATATGGTATATAATTGTGTTCAAGCGTTCATGGGGCATTGTCACAGTGGGTAGAGATTCATACAATAACCAAAAGAATATTGAATTCCCATCCTGAGGAGCTCTGCCACATTCTCTAATGGAACAGCAACAATCCCCTGAGTACAGGGGCAATGACTAGTAAAGAAGGATGGTCCATTGATGGGCCCTTGATATTGATGACTATGCTTACGAGCTTTTGCTCTTGAAATTGCAACTTAGCCTAGTGTTGTGGGGTGCCTAAGAGTTACCTCCTGAGAGCCTCCATGTTGCTCAAATGTGGCCTTTCTCTAAACCAACCTCAGCATACAAATGCATTACCTTCCCCACAGTGTGAGACATGACTCCTAGGGATGAGACTCCTGCACTGAGGGATTGCTATCAAGCACCAACTAGCATTACAATTGGAAAAAGACCTTGAATAAATAGGGGAAATGGTAAAAACAAATGAGTTTATATGGCTAAGGGACTTCAAAGTGAGTCAGGAGTTCATCCCAGAGATAATGCTTATGTACATCTCAGCAGGATTGCATAGACTGCCAAAGTAGATACTACCCCAAATAGTGGAGATCCTGAGGGCTTTGGAGACACCCAGGTCAAGGTCATGGCAGATAGCTCCAGAGTTTGGTACCTTGTGAGTGGGCCCTATTTGGAGTTTGTGTTCCCGAGTATGACAGAGTTGGACTCAGTCGTGACTTCTCTACACATGCCTCTTCTGTCCCTTCTATTTGAACCTATAGTTGGTGCTGGAGTTCGTAGGTATATGTCCAGGAGACTTTAATCTCTGGGCTGTCCATGTGCTGGCTGGGCCCTGAGCTTCAGCAGGGTTGCAACACCTACTCTCCAGCTCATTGAACTCACCCAGAGCAGCTGATGGTGTGGTGAAGATGGACAGCCACCACACCAAAGAACTGAAAGTCTACAACTGCAAGAAGAGAGTCCCACCCATCAGTCATATGGGATCGAAGGCCCCTCTCAATTAGAGGTAGAGTTGGCATCACCATCCCAGAATCCTCAGGATTGGGGAATAAAATACGGACTAGTGTGTACTTACTGTTATTCTACTATAGACTTATTGTGATTCTAGCAATGGAAGAAATTATATCATTGATGTGAAGACAGTGGCCACTGGATGTGCTGAAGGCAGGGAAAGGGAAAATGAGATGTAATATGGGGGCACTTTCGGGACTTGAATTTGTCCTGAATCACATTGCAATGACAGATACAGGCCATTATATATCCTGCCATAACCTACAGAATTGAGTTGGAGAGAGTGTAAACTACAATGTAAACTAAAAAATATATTAAAAAAATTAAGTAACCTCTCAGTTATAGCAGAGAGTACTAATACTTGTCTCTTTATAGTCCTGACCATTTCTCTCCCTGTGTGTGACTCAAACTAAAGTATAGAAGCATAGACAACTATTTGTAATTGACTAGATATTTGGAAATTCACCAAAATTTAAACAGCTAGTAGCCATTCTGCCATGATCAATTAGTTCTCTAAAGCCTCTTCAAGCCAAATAAGTAAATGATAGAAAGTAGCCATATAAAACTTTAATTTTTCACTCATTCCAACTTCTGGCACTGGTGGAATATTTTCTATCAGATGTACCTTATACTGAGTATGTCTATAACAGATGGATAAAATATCCAAAGACTTTGAAGCCATTGAGAGCAAACATGACACCAAGACTCATGGGATTAAGAGAAATAAGTGTCACACTGAGGTGAGGCCATAAATAAGCTTCTAAATCTCCATCAGATTCTCTGAATAAAGTGTTATGTAGTATCTTTCTCCTTTTCTGTGGGAAATTGACTTTTGGTTATCCTATATCTATTTTTTCTGGAAACTTGATAAAGATAGAATGTCAACTGTGCTACTACACAAGAGCACTTATGGTAAAAATAACTCTCAATTGGCAAACTGCATCTTGCCTTAAAATACTCTGAATAAATTACAAATTACACAGTGTAACACTTACCTCAGTGCAATGTAACTTGGTACTATGTGTTCCTCTTGCTGGGCCTTTGAAACTATGTCCATGGGGCTGTTTGAAGGAAAATTAATTCCAAGCCTTCGTTTGGAGTCCAGTTTAAAAGGTATGCCTGGGTTTCCTGTCCTGTATACTAAGTAAAGTTGGTGCCAGGAATGGACTATTATGGCTATGTGAATTTAGTTGTCCCATTTAAACTAAGACCATTCAAGGAAAAGGAATATTGCAGGGCATTTGCCAATACCCATCTCCACTAAGAGAGACCAAGTATAAAGTAGCCTCTTTAGGCATGTGGAAGTAACAGTGGGAAGGGGAAATAGAGGTTGGACTTTTGGAGTTAGCAGAGCAGTCTGGAATCGAAGGGTCACGATTCTAAGAGGAATGGAAATACTGAGAAATGAGCCCAAATATGTAGCTGCAATTACCTGTCAATGCTCCTGACAGCAATTTGGCCTATGCACTGGTGAAGAACCTGGGAAACTAGACAGAAAAATAACAAATGGAACACAGAGTTAAGCAGTCTTATGTTGTTTGAATCATTACGTTGGAAAGGACCTTATAAACCTCCCAGTCTTCCAGTTGAGATCCCAGAAGAGCAAATCTGTGTGGAGGAAATTGTACAGCAAGAGCAAGGGAAGTCAGAAATATAACAACCATAACAGAGCCTAAAACACAGCCTCAACTTCAGCCAGATCATTTGCCCTTGTATATCTGCCTGTCAAAGGAAAATAAATTCTCACTGGTGGGAAATATTATTTAGGGCCTCTACAAAATACTCAATCTGGAATTCAGTAGAAGATCACCAGGTATACCAACAATAGGAGTCTAAAAGTTAAAACCAGAAATAGCAAAAGAAGAAACAGACATACATGTCAAGAAGAAATTGTAGTTATCAGCAGAGGTGAAATAATTATTAATAATGGTTTCAATTAGTGACAGGATAAGAGATGGAAGAGGGGGAATTATATCAGATATTGTAATTTTTTAAGAGTAAGAATAATGAAATTCTAAAACTACAAGATTTTTAAATTAAAAACTTAATTCATGGGATTATTAAAAAAAACACAACAAAATAAAGGAGAAAATAACTAGGATATTCATCATTTTAAAAAATATTCAACCTGAAATTCAGAAAAGAAAATGGAAATAAGAAAAGTCAAAAGTGAAATATAAGACAAAGTAATATATATTTACATGCTATTGTGATTCCAGCAGCTACAAAAGGTAAAGGATATTTGAAAAAATACTGACATAGGTTTCTCTGAAACTTATGTCTTAAAAGAGACAAAGGGAGCCTGCTGTAGCCCAGTTGGTAGGGCGCTGGTTTACCACACGGGAGGCCCCAGGTTCGGTCCCGGGGCCTTCTCGAATGGGCAGACTGCCTCAGGAAGGCAAGCCAACGCGGGCGGGGCACGCTGCCGTGGGCAAAGGCAAGCCCCCACGGGCAAAGGCGAGCCCCTGTGAGCAGGTGCGCTGCTGCACCAGTGAGCTGACTCGGTGTGTCGCCCCAGCGGGGGGAGACAAGCAGACACAGAGGAACGCAAAGAAAAAAAAAATGAGCACAGCGAGGACAAGCAGAAGGGGGGGATGCATAATAAAAAAAAAAAAAAAGAGAGACAAAGATCCCACATTCAAGAATTTTATGGACTCCCAAGCAGAAAAGTTCAAAGAAAACCACAAATAGTCACACCATAGTAAAACTGATAAAAAAAAGAAAGTGAAAATCTTCAAAGCAGCTAGATATGGCAATATAAAATAGTTCAGCCACTGTGTAATATAGTTTGGAGATTCCTCAGAAAGCTAAATTTAGAACTGCCATGTGACCTGGCAATCTCACTCTTAAGTATACACCCCAAAGAATTGAAAGCAGGAACTCAAACAGATATTTGAACACCAATGCTCATAGTGACATTATTCACAATTGCCAAAAGATGGAAGCAACCCAACTGATGAATAAAGTGTTGTATATACATACAATGGAATATTTTTTAGCTGTGAAAAGAATAAAGTCCTGATACATGTGACATTATGGATGAACCATGAAGGCAGAATATTGAGTGAAATAAGCCAGACACAAAGGACAAATATTCTATGATCTCACTGTTTGGAAACAATTAGAATAAGTACATTCATAGAGTCAAAATCTAGAATATAGGTTACCAGGGGATGGGGTGGGAATAGAGAATGGGAATTTTCAGCTTAAAATGTTCTATTTGGAATGATGGAAATATTTTGGTAATGCCTGATGGAGATGGTAGTATAACATTGTGAAAGCAATTAACGATATTGAAATATATGGGAAGCGGATGTGGCTCAAGCAGTTGAGCACCTGCCTACCACATGGAAGGTCCCAGTTTTGGTTCCCAGGGCCTCCTGAAGATGACAAGCAAGACAGAGAGCTGATGCAGCAGGCTGGCATGGCAAGCTGATACACCAATATTATGCAACAAAGAGACACAATGAGGAAGCATAATGAGAGACACAACAAGCAGGGAGTGGAGGTGGCTCAAGTGATTAGGCACCTACCTCCCTATCATATGGGATGTTTCTGGTTCAGTTCCCCGAGCCTCCTAAAAAAAAAAAAGATGAGCACACAACGAACAGACATAGACAGCAGACTGTGAGCAAACACAATGATGTGGAAGGAAGAAATAAATAAATAAATCTTTTAAAAAAACAATACTGAAATATATATATGAATATGATTTAAAGGGGAACTGTTGGCTGCATATCTTGTGACAGAATAAAAATTTTTTTAAAATTCAAGGAACTACACTACACAATGAACACTAAATTAAACCATTGATTTTAGTTATTAGTACAATTATAAAAATATGCTATCATCAATTGTATCAAATGTTCCATACCAATGCAAGGTGCTGGTGATGGGGTCATGTATGGGATTCTGTATTTTATACATTCATTATATGAACTTTAAAATGGACCAAACTAATATATGGTTAAGTTATTGACTGGGAAGAAACAAGGGGATGGTTTCTATGGTGCTTGTAGTACTATTCCTTATTTCAATCTTACTTTTAAAAATTAATCTAGTTATATGCGAAAATGTCTGCACTTTGCTTTTTACACTTATATTTTAAATATGTAAAGAATGAGTTGCTTTATGTATATTTAATGTCAAATAATGTACTACATTTTCAGAGACATGCCACAAAAGTACCTGTCTTAAATGTAGCTTATAATTTGGAGAGGAATTAGCCATATTTAAAAAGAAGCACAAAGAACAAGTTATTAATTCCATATGTACAGAAGTATGTACCATTATTTAAAATAGAAAAAATATTTTTTTTTGTGGAGTACAGGTACAAGACCAATGAATTCCTAAGAGGAATCAAGAAAAATTTCATGGAGTATAATTTAAACTTGTAAATGAAAGGATGCATATAATTTCAACAAGTAAAATGACATTGGTAAGATTTAACGGAGCATGTTAAACTTAAAGAAAATAAAATTTTAAATTTAAAACTATAGTCTGCTTAAGCCAGGCAAAGTATACTTAATTCTGAAACAAATGCTATTATCATATAATGAATGATATCTCATACAGCCGTGGAGACTGACATTTTTAAATGTGGAATTTTTTCTTTTCCAAACAAAATAAAGCCAAGCCTTGAATAAACTTTCCAATCTATAGCAGAACTCAGAGAGAAAGAAAAATCATCAGAGCACTCACTGCAGCACAGAGTTCAGAGGAAGAAGCTGTTCCTGGAACAGGGGGCAGGGATTTTTGAAAACCATTAGGAAGATAATGAGCTTCTTGGTTCTCAGTAACATCTGCTGGCAAAAAAAAAAAAAAAAAAAATAGTGTTTTTTACATCTAAAA
>PVKH010033487.1:0-12007 GCA_004027955.1 Chaetophractus vellerosus | reverse complement strand
ACCCCATACATAAACGAGTGCCTGTGAGAGCAGAAAGTAATTCTGCATTTCTTATTCATCCTATCCATCTTCCAGAATGATTTCTGGTTCTTGGAAGGTTGATGTGCCAGATGTTTGTCCTTTGCTGCATTATCTTGAACAAAACATGGAATCTTGAAATGACTAAATATATCTCGATGATTTTACTTCCAGTTCACGCTTGCAATGTCTTTGCTTTTCAGAACCATTTTTCATTTCTCAGTTACATTAATTTATTTTAATAAACTTTTTAATTGAAGTATAACTTGCAGAAAAGTGCACATATCATGAGTAAACAGCTTGAAGAATTTTCACAAAAAGAGCGTCCTTATGTAACCACAACTCAGATCGAGAAAAAATGCTTGACCAGCCTTTTAGGAATATACTCTTCACCCCTCCCAGTCATTACTCAATTATCCTGTCCATAAACTACCTCCATTTTGACTTCTAACACAACAGATTGATATACTTTTATATAAATGGAATCATACTCAACATACTCTTTTGTGTCTGACTACTTTTACTCAGTGTTTTGTTTGTGAGATTCTTCCACATTGTCATGTGTAGTGACAGTTCATTCATTTTCTTTCATATATCATATTCCTTTGTAGTAATATGCCACAGCTTATTTAGACATTCTTTTACTTTTTAAAATAAAATTTTACTTAAGTATATAATTCAGACATGAACATACACAAATAACGAGTGTATAGTAAAAGTTGTGAACTTATAAAGCAAACATGCATATCATCATACAGGGTTCCTATACATCACCACACCACCAACACCTTGTGTTTCTGTGAAACATTTGTTAAAAACTATGAAAGGTCAACATCAAAATAATACTGCTAACTATAACCCATATCTTACATTTAGTGTATTTTCCCTCAGTCCACCCGATACTAACACTCTGTTTTAGTATTATTTATTTGTTATAATTCATGAAAGAATGTTCTCATATTTGTTAACCACAACATATCATACACCACTGGTTTCCCTGTGTTATACATACAGTCCCATGCATTAAACAATCTATTCAAAGGGTACACTTAATGGCTCACATTTTCATCACAGAGTTGTGCAGTCATTATGTCGATCAATTTTAGAACATTTTTATTACCCCAAAAGGAAAAATCCCATTCTCCCTTATATCCCCCATTGCTGTCCCTTGGAAGTGATATAATATCTTCTTTGCGGTTGCTGCAAACACATTACAATATTACTGTTAACGATTGTCAATAAGTTATATTAGTTGTAATTTTCCTGTGTATTTCCATATTCTTTACACTTTCTTTTTCTTTTGAGGTACCTGGGCCAGGGATTGAACCCGGGACCTCTTATGTGAGAAGCCAGTGCTCAACCACTGAGCCACATTGGCTCCCCTGAGTTGGTTTTTTTCATTTGTTTGCTTGTTGCTTGTTTTTTTAGAAGGCATGGGGAACCATACCGGGGACCTCCTATGTGGGAAGCAGGTGCCCAACGGCTTGAGCAACATCTGCTGCTCTTTTCAGCCACAATCACATTTATAAATCAACAGTATTAGTTGTACTCACTATAATGTGTTACCATCAACTCTATTCATTTCCACACTTTTATAATAAACTTTATCAAAATTTCTCTATATTTTAAGCTTCATGTCCCATTCTCAACCCACAGTCTATCTCCCAGTAATTTATACTCTATAGAGTTTACCTCAGTGAGTTTACTCATTGTATTAGTTCATGTCAGTGAGACCATACAATATTTGCCCTTTTGTGTCTGACTTATTTCACTTAACATGATGTCCTCAAGTTTCATCCATGTTGTCATATGCATCCTGATTTCATTTCTTCTTACAGTTGAATAAATTCCTGGTAATGGGATTGCTGGATCAGATGATAGTTACGTATACAGCTTTTTAGGTACAGCCACACTGTCTTCCACCATGGCTGCAACATTCTACATTCCCATCAACAGTGAAGGAGTGTCCCATTTTCTCCACATTCTCTTCTGCACTTATAGTTTTCTATTCTTTTTTTATGATGGCCATACTATAAGATGTGAAATGGTATCTCATTGTAGCTTTAATATGCATTTCCCTAATAGCTAGTGATGTGAACATTTTTCCATGTGATCTTTTTTAGCCATTTGTATTTCCTCATTGGAAAAATGTCTATTGAAGACTTTTGCCTATTTTTAATTGGGTTCCTTGTCTTTTTATCACTGAGTTGTATGATCTCTTTAGATAACATGGATATCAAATCCTTATCAGATATATGGTTTCCAAATATTTTCTTCCATTCAGTAGGCTGCTATTTTACTTTCTTGATGAAGTATTTTGAAGAACAAAACTGTTTAATTTTGAGGAGGTCCCATTCACCTACTTTTTCTTTTGTTGCTCTTGCTTTGGGTGTAAAGTTTAAGAAATTACTGCCTATCACAAGATCTTGAAGATGTTTCCCTACATTTTCTTCTAGGAGTTTTATGGTTGTTGCTTTTGTATTTAAGTCATTGATCATTGTTAATTTTTGTATAAGGTGTGAGATAGCGGTCCTCTTTGTTTCTTTTGGATATGGCTATCCAGTTCTCACAGAACCATTTGCTGAAAAGACTGTTCTGGCCCAGCTAGGTGGGGTGGATAGCCTTGTCAAAAATCACTTGACAGTAGATGTGAGGGTCTATTTCTGAGTCCTCAATTCAGTTCCATTGGTCAATATGCCTATCTTTATGCCTGTACCATGCTGTTTTTAATACTGTAGCTAAATAATATGCTTTAAAGTCAAGAAATGAGCATCCTCCAACTTCATTCTTCTTTTTAAAGACATTTTTGGATATTTGGGGATCTTTACCCTTACAAATATGTTTGATAATTGGCTTTTCCATTCCTGCAAAAAATACTCTTGGGATTTTGATTGAGATTACTTTAAATTTGTAAATCAGTTTGAGTAGAACTCACATTTTCATGATATTTAGTCTTCCAATCCATGAACACAGAATGTCATTCCATTTATTTAAGTCTTCTTTGGTTTCTTTTAGCAATGTTTTGTAGTTTTCTGAATACATGTCTTTTATGTCCTTGGTTAAGTGTCTACTTAAATATTTGATTCTTTTAGTTGCTATTACAAATGGAATTCTTTTCTGCCTTCCTCCTTAGATTGCTTATCAGTAGTTTATAGAAACACCACGGATTTTTGTATATTAGTCTTGTATCCTGCCACTTTGCTGAACTCATATATTAGTTCTAGTAGCTTTGTTGTGGATTTTTGGGATTTTCTAGATATAAGAGTATATCATTAGTGAATAGTGAAAGTTTTACTTCTTCATTTCCTATTTGGGTGCCTTTTATTTCTTTTTCTACCCTAATTGCTCTTGGCAAAATTTTTAGCACAATATTTAATAATAATGGTGACAGTTGGCATCCTTGTCTCATTTGCAATCTCAGTGGTAAAGCTTTCCCCATTGAGTACAATGCTAGCTATGGGTTGTTCATGTATGCACTTCATCATGTTGAGAACGTTTCCTTCTATTCTTATCTTTTGGAGTGTGTTTATGAAGAAAGTTGCTGTATTTTGTCAAATGCCTTTCCTATGTCAATCGAGAGCACCATGTGATTTTTCTTTTTCAATTTATTAATGTGGTTTATGGCACTAATTGATTTTCTTGTGTTGAACTACCCTTGCATACCTGGAATAAAACCCATTTGATTGTGGTGTATAATTATTTTAATGTGCTTTTGGATTTGGTTTGCAAGTATTTTGTTGAGGATTTTTGTATATATATTCATTAGGGATATTAGTCTGTAATTTTTCTTTTTTTTTAATACTATATCTGATTTTGGTATATGGTGACATTGGCTTCAAAGAATGAGTTTGGTAGTATTCCTTCCTGTTCATTGTTTTGGAAGAGCTTGACAAAAGTTGATATTAGATCAAATTTGAATTATAAGTAGAATTCACCTGTGAAACCATCTGGTCCTGGGCTTTTCATCTTTGGGAGTTTTTTTTTGTTTGTTTTTGTTTTTATTATATACCCACCCCCTCCCCCTTCTGCTTGTTCTTGCTGTGTTCATTTTTGCATTCTTCTATGTCTGCTTGTCTCCCCCCGTTGCGGCGACCCGCCGAGTCAGCTCACCGCGCGGTGGCCTTGCCTGCTCGCGGGCGGCTTGCCCTGCTCACGGGCGGCTTGCCCTGCCCGCGGTGGCTTTGCCCTGCCCATGGTGGCTTTGCCCTACCTGTGGTGGCTTTTGCCCTGCCCACGGTGGCTTTGCCCTGCCCACAGCAGCTTGCCTTCTCAAGGCAGTCTGCCCTCTCGAAGACGCCCTGGGAACCAAACCCGGGGCCTCCCATGTGGTAAACCGGTGCCCTACCAACTGGGCTACAGCTGGCCCCTGGGAGGTTTTTGATGACTTTTTCAATCTCTTTACTTGTGATTGGTTTGCTAAGGTCTTCTCTTTCTTCTAGGGTCAGTGTAGGTTGTTTGTGTGTTTCTAGGAATTTATCCATTTTGTCTACATTGTTCTAGTTTGTTGGTGTACAGTTGTTCATAGTATCCTCTTATGATCACTGTGTGGTGAGTGGTAATGTCCCTCCTTTCATTTCTGATTTTATTTCTTTGTATCTTCTCTCTTTTTCCTTTGTCAGTCTAGCTTAGGGTTTGTCAATTTTGTTGATCCCAAAGAACCAAATTTTAGTTTTGCTGATTCTCTGTATTTTTTTTCTTTTTTGGTTCTCAATTTCATTTATCTCTGCTCTGATCTTTATTCTTTCATTCCTTCAGCATTGTATGGCATGAGTTTTTTGTTATTTTTCTAGTACATCCAGCTGTACAGTTAGGGCTTTGATTTTCATTCTTTCTTCTTTTTTAGTGTAAGAGTTGAGGGCTATATATTTCCCTCTCAGTACTGCCTTTGGTTTGTATTCGATAGGCTTTGATATTTTGTATACTTGTTTTCATTCATCTCAAGACTTTTTATTTCTCTTGCTATTTCTTCTTTGATCCACTGATTTTTTTTTATAAAGATTTATTTATTTTATTACATATCTCCCCTCCCCCCCCTCCCCCCGCTGCGGCGACGCGCCGAGAGTGGTCACCACACAGGTGCGGCTTTCCCCGCTTGTGGGCGGTCTCAGCGTCCGTTCACGGCCGGCTTTCAGTTCGCGGGTGGCTGGCTGCGCTCCATCCGCGGGCGACCTGCCCTGCCCATGGCGGCTCTTGCCCTGTCCGTGGCAGCTTCTTGCCCTGCCCACGGTGGCTCCGGCCCGCCCATAGCGGCTTGCCATTCTCAAGGCGGTCTGCCCGCTAAGAGAGGTCCCCAGGAATCGAACCTGGGGCCTCCCATGTGGTATGCCGGCGCCCTATCCACTGGGCTATCGAGCCGGCCCCTGATTTTTTTAAGAATATATTCTTTAATCTCAAAATATTTGTGGATTTTCCATTTTTCCCTCCGTTGTTGATTTCTAGCTTCATTTTATTATGGTGAGAGAAAGTGCTTTGTATGATTTCAAACTTTTTAAATTTAATGAGGCCTTTCTTGTGACCCAACATATGGTCTATCCATAGAATCTCCAACTTTTATTGTAGAGACATCTATTTCTCCCTTCTGTTTTGCCAGTGTGTGTCTTATGTATCTTAGGGCACTCAGGTTAGATGGATACATATTTAGTTTAGTTATTTCTTTTTGGTGAATTGGCCCTTTTGTTAATATATAATGACCCTCTTCATCTCTTATAACAGTTTTGCATATAAAAGCTATTTTGTCCTATATTAGTATCGCTATTCCAGCTCTTTTTTGGTTACTATTTTCATGGTTACTATTTTTTCCAACCTTTCACCTTCAACCTGATTGTGTCCTTCTGTCTGAGGTGATTTTCTTGTAGACAGAGTACATATTTTTAATCCATTCTGTCAGTCTGTGTCTTTTGAATGGGGAATTCAGTCCATTAGCATTCATTGTTATTACTGTAAAGTCATTACTTACTTCGTCCTTTTTATCCTGAGACTTTCTATTGTCATATCTTACTATTGTCTTTTTATCCTTTAAGTTACCCTTACTAATAATTTTCATTTCTACACTCTTCCCCAAGTCTTTCACCCTTGGTTTTTGTTTTGTTTTTGTTTTTTCTTTTTAGGCTGTAGCTGTACCTTTATTATCTTTTGTAAATCTTATCTTTTGGTAACATATACTCTCAAATTTTGTTTCTCTGTGAATACTTTAAATTCACCCTCATTTTTGAAGGACAGTTTCACTCCTCATTTTGAAGGATAAAGAATTCTTGACTGACATTTTTTCTCTTTTAATACCTTAAATACACATGCCACTATCTTCTCACCTCCATGGCTTCTGATGAGAGGTGTGCACTTAGTCTTATTGAGTTCCCTTATGTGATGCATTGCTTTTTTCTCATTGCCTTCAGAATCCCCTCTTTATCTCTGGTATGTGTCATTCTGAATAGTAGGTGTCTCTGAATATTTCTATTCAAATTATTCTCTTTGGGGTGCATTTTCCTTCTTGGATATTGATATTCATATCTTTCATAAGGGTTGGGATATTTTGGTCATTATTTCTTCAAGTTTTCTTTCTGTCTGTTTTACATTCTCTTCTCATTCTGGGACAGAGATTATGTATATGTTTGTGCATTTTGTGTTGCCATTCAATTCCCTGAGATCCTGTGCTATTTTTTCCATTCTTTTCTCTTTCTGTTCTCCTGTCTTTTCAAGTTCAGATATTTAGTCCTCCAAGTCACTAATCCTGTCTTCCATCAATTCAAATCTGCTGTTATATGCCTCTAACATATATCTAATCTCAACCAATGTGTCTTTCATTCTCATAAGCTCTGATATTTTTCTTTGCAGGCTTTCAAATTATTCTTTATACTCACCCAGTTTCTTCTTCAGATCCGTTATCTCTTTAGTCATATTTTCCTTCAACTCCTTGAATTGTTTTAGGAGATTTTTTTTTTTTTTTTTGATTTAGGAGATTTTTGTGATTATCATTGATTAGTTGTTGTAAATCCTGAGGCTTGTCAGAATTTTTGGTTTTCTCCTTTGGCTGGGCCATCTCTTACTGTTTCTTAGTATGGCTTGTAATTATTTTTTTTTCATATTTTGCTTAAGTCTAGGCACTTGAATATGTTGGTGAATTTACTCTGATGGTCATTTTCTCTCTCTGGTCTAGTGGTTTTGTATCATGGCTGTTTGATTTTTGGTTTAGCTTATTCCAAGTCTTTAAAATTGGCCAGCTTATGTTATCAAATTAAGTCCAGGAACTCACTGATGGGGTGCAGCTCCACTCCAAGGGGCTGGGACAAGGACTCCTAAATGTGGTTTTCTCCTTGCAGCTTCCTGGCCAGCCAGAAGATTATACTAGATGGTGAATCTTTCCACAAAGGTGTCTCTTTCAGCCTCCACTTGCCCATGATTCGGGTCTGGCCAAAGCTCAGATTCAATGCAGGCTTTACTGCCCAAATTCACTGAAGAGAAATCTCTCTCTGCCCTCTGTTACACCATCCCTTTTCTCAGCGAGAAAGGCATCTGCTCCCCTCTCAGTTGGCTGCTGTGAGCCAGGGGTTTTATCCAGGCTGTGCACCTTGAGAGTGGGGCATGAGTACCATCCCTGGCCATGTGGGTCAACACATTGTTTTCATTTCAGCCTCTTGGTTTCTCTGTCACTAACCCCCTGGAGGATGCGTAACAGTCTCCTGGTCTTCAGATCCCCGAAGCATCTCCTTCAGACAGTTTTTTACCCTTTCTCCTTTGTTTTAATGAGAGAGTTGAGTCCTGCCTACCTACTCTGATAGCATCTTCCCTGACATCCCCTCCTTTATTTTTGGATGTTTGTGTTGCTATTTGGGCTATTATAAATGCTATGAACATTCTTGTATACGTGTTTTCATTTGTATGTATGCATTTATTTGGGATATACAGAAGAGTTACATTTTTGGGTCATAAAGTATAAGTGTGCCCAGCTTTATTGGATAATGTTAAACAGATTCAAAATGATTCTACCAGTGTACACTCACCATGTATGAGAATTCTAGTTTCTCACCAACAATTGGTATAAGACAACTCACCTATTTTTCCTTTCTTCTTAAGAAGAAAAATAAGAAATACAAATGATCTGTAATTAGCACTATACTATAATAATGCTACAGGCATTATTATGCACTTTGCATAAGCGTGCCAAACTTTCCCCACTACCAGTTGTTTGCACATACTGTTTTCCTTTTCTGGAATCCCTTCCTTTCTCCTACCCATTATTATTATCTTTTTAAATTAGAGAAGTTGTAGGTTTACAGAAAAAAATCACACATAAGATATACAGTGCCCATATATCACCCCATTATTAACACCTTGTATTAATGTGGTACCTTTGTTATAATTCATGAAAGGACATTTTTATAATCACACTATTAACTATAGTCCATTGTTTAAAATAGGGTTTGTCCCAACCTATTCTTTTTTTTTTTTTTAAAGATTTATTTATTTTATTACATATCTCCCCTCCCCCCCGCTGCGGTGACGCGCCGAGACTGGTCACTGCGCAGGCGCGGCTTTCCCCGCTTGTGGGCGGCCTCTGCGTCTGTTCACGGCCGGCTTTCAGTTCGCGGGTGGCTGGCTGCGCTCCATTTGCGGGCGACCTGCCCTGCCTGTGGTGGCTTTTGCCCTGTCCATGGCAGCTTTTTACCCTGCCCACGGCGGCTCTGGCCCGCCCATGGCGGCTTGCCATTCTCAAGGCGGTCTGCCTGCTAGGAGAGGTCCCCGGGAACTGAACCCGGGGCCTCCCATGTGGTATGCCGGTGCCCTATCCACTGGGCTATCCAGTCGGCCCCCCAACCTATTCTTAAAAGCTGATTTCCTTCTTTCAGTTTTACCTCAAATGCCACTTCTTTCAGAAACCAGTTGTGCTTTCTTTCCCCAATTAACAGCTTCTGGCATTTAGTCTGATGGCTCTTAAATCACCCTCCCTTAAGTTAGTTTCTAAGTTGTCTGGTAACTTCCCACTGGATAGTAGGTAGGATCATTGCTGAAAGAAAGACTCAAAGCTTAGCACAATGCTTTCCATATAGAAAATGCCCAATAAATATTTGTGAAATTGAAGTGAACATACAACTGTGTATGTGTTTTACTCAAACTCCTGACTTGTTGGAAATAAATTCAGCCAGCTAAGAAAGGCAGATTTGTCTGGGCCAAGTAATGACAGCAGTCACTGGGTGTGAGAGATGAAGGAATGCTGGCCAAGGAATCTGTTCAAAATCTGTTTCAGTGACAAAATCCACTCTGTCCCAGATTGCTGCTTCTTATTACACCTACGGGATCTTTGTTTTCCAGGAAAACTGCTTTCTGCAAGTAAAAAAAAAAAAAAAAGATTTGGATAATTTATCAATTTGTACTCATCCAAAATAATCTTGATTTGTATTGGATTATGTTCAAAATTCCATTGGCACAAATTATAAGCTGAATGACATTTAACACACTTACAAGCCCTGCAGGTTTAGCAAATAAGTGCAGCATGATTTGCCAGGCTCTTTAAGGCACTGTTGGGGACAGTGTGGCATAGTAAAAGAAGAATAAGAATTGTGAAAGACATGAATTGATATATTAGTTATGCCTCATGTAAGCTGTGTGAACTTCAACAATATACTTAATGTCCAAATATATTGGCTTGTGTCTCAGTTTTGTCATCTATAAAATGGTTATAATAACATCTAATTGTCAAAAGTGTGAAAGTGAAATAAGATAATGTACCCAACATGGTTAATATCACTTAATTTAAGCTTCAGCTTATATCTTGCTTCTTCATCGAGTTTTCCTTGACCCCTCATCCCCTAATTGGGTTTAATTCCCTGTGTTCCTCTCATATCATTCTATAGTTTTACCTAACATCTTTTATCATATTTTATTTATTCAGTAACTGTTATAATTATTTGATCTCTGTAAGCTCTTTGCAAGCAGGTCCCATGTCTGTTTTAGCACCTTACACCCCCAATATTTAGCATAATGCCCAACACAAAGTTCCTGATCAAAAATATTTATGAAAATGAATAGATTAATAGTTATAAATATTTTCCTTTCTTTCATTGTATACATGGTAAGGTAGAATGATAGAGTGCTTTTTGTTTTGCTTTGTTTTTACCAAACAGAATTTATATATTCTGTTGTATACTTCCTTTTTCAACATAGTCACGTTTGGGAAGATATATAAATATTTCTGCAATACTCTCATAGCTCAAACAATTCCTGAAGGAACTCTTAAGGTCTTACTGCCAAAATCTGGTGCCCATTGTGTTGACTACCTTCAAAAATGGTGAATCTGTCTTTTGAGAGTGGATTGCATTTTTAAGAACAGTTAAAAACCATTTGGAATCAAATCTAGCAGTTAGTTTTATTTTTTTGATCTAAAACAAAATTTGACTAATCATTTATAAAACTTTTTTCCTGTGACTATAAATTTAAAGACTCATTCAAAAAAAGATATACAAAAACAAGCAAGGAAAGTCTCTATAATCTCCCACAGTAGATACTGTGAAGGAAAGTGTTCTTTAGGATGGAAATTTTGGTGTATTTGTGAAACACACACACACACACACAATAACAACTCTTCCCCCACATCCTCTGAAAATTACATTTCTTTAAAGTCATGCCTGATATAAATTCCATTTAAAACTCATTCCCCACAGGTTTTTATAAGGAGTGTGATGAGAATAGTAAACATTTCTCACTGAATAAAGCACAATACACATTTAATAACATTACAGTTAGCATCTCCAACCCTCCCACTGGTCCTGCGCAGCTTCCTAAAGAAGCAGATTTTCCATGATGTTGTTATTATAAGGATTTTATGTGAAAAATGTTCTCTAAATAAGCTTTGGCCTTAAATTAAATCTGTTTAAGCATATACTCTAGAATAGAAAATTCTGGTGAGAATCATCTAACCATTACAAATACACATATAATTTTTACAGTCCATAATAGTGAATTCCTGGTGATACTGTGCTACTAGCATTATATTTATAGATTTATGATGGCTTCCCTAAGCTGAAAGTCAAAGAAACATCAACAATATTCCTGGAGCCTAGTGAGTATTTTAGCATTGTATGTCCACTGGGAACGTTTCTGTGGTTCAAATGCACGTTACCAGATCCAGTAGATTCCATCCACAGGTATGTTTGTAACTCCATTGCCTATAAGGATAACAAAGCAGAACAAAAGAAAATGAGTTGAAAAGATGAGGCCAAAGACAAGAAAAGAGGAAGAAAGAAGCTGGAAGTTGCAGTCTGATGGGAAAGTTGTATGCAGTCTCACATAAATCCCCTCACTCTCTCCAAATAAGCTTATATGTTTGTTAATGTCATTGGCAACACCTGACATTATAGAGTTTTATTTGCAGAGTGTTTCCAAAAAATGGGGTGCCTCACACATTTTAAATGTCTCTCTCTCTGCAGATCAAGTTAGGATGAGGGCTAAATTACAATCTGTGGCAATCAATTCTCAACAGAAGAAACCACTGAAAAAGGTGTTTTGTGTACTTGAGCAGTTAGCTACTACAATCTCTAAAATAACGTGCCAAGGAAAGTTTTCTCTATGCTACTCTACCAGGTGAAATTTGGAGAAAAGTTGGATATGAATGGGTTTCCTTTTCTTTTTTGCTTACCTGGACTTATTTATTTTACTTTTTTTTCAAGAGACCATAGTGGCTGGGACATTAAAAATACAAAATGATAATTAAGAGTATTTGAGGTAGCTCCAGCTGGCTTTGGAATAGCTCCCAATTGGTAAGCTGACATTTCCACCCTCTAAGAATCCCTGCTTAGATGCAGCTCAGAGCAGCCAACCTTGATTCCACCCATCATTTGATTGAACAACAAAGAAACTGCAAATAGTAAAAGTCACTTCCCTAGGGCTAACTTAAACTGACAGCAAATGCAAGAAAGAGAATGATGAAGAAGGAGATTATGAATTAGTATAAAAACAACTTATCAAATGGTGCTCTTGAAAGTGAGCATCTAATTGG
>PVKH010033486.1:0-12004 GCA_004027955.1 Chaetophractus vellerosus | reverse complement strand
TTGAGTCCTTCTTATTTTTTCTCCATATATATTTTTTTATATTTTCCTTGTGCTTACCAAAGCATTAAGCTTTAACATCTTTTTTTTTTTTTTTAGATTTATTTATTTTATTACATATCTCCCCTCCCCCCCGCTGCGGCGATGCGCCGAGAGTGGTCACTGCGCAGGCGCGGCTTTCCCCGCTTGTGGGCGGTCTCTGCGTCCGTTCACGGCCGGCGCTTGCTTCAGTTCGCGGGTGGCTGGCTGTGCTCCATCTGCGGGCGACCTGCCCTGCCTGTGGCGGCTCTTGCCCTATCCGTGGCAGCTTCTTGCCCTGCCCACGGCGGCTCCGGCCCGCCCATGGCGGCTTGCCATTCTCAAGGCAGTCTGCCCGCTAGGAGAGGTCCCCGGGAATCGAACCCAGGGCCTCCCATGTGGTATGCCGGTGCCCTATCCACTGGGCTATCGAGCCGGCCCCAAGCTTTAACATCTTAATCTGTAACAATCATTTTGGAATTCATACTGACTTAACCTTCTATGTCATATACATACATTGTTCCTATACCCCTCTGTTCTCCACTTTTTTATTATACTTGTTACAAATTATATATTTATACATTGTGTGTTCAAAACCATAGATTCAGCAATACTTTTTATTCATTTGCGTCTTAGAACATGTAAGAAGTAAGAAGTGGATTTATATAACAAAAAATAAAATACAGTCGTACTGGCACATTTATAATTACCAACATGGTTACCTTTATCAGAAGTCTTTATTTCTTTATGCCACTTCAAACCATTGTCTAGAAAAAACAAAGTGGGGAAAAGATGTGAATAGACATTGCTTCAAAGAAGATATGCAAATGGCCATGAAAGTACACTCAAAATTATTAGCCATTAGGGAAATGTAATGCAAAACCACAATGAGATACCATTTCACACCTACTTGATGACTACTTTTAATAAAATAGAAAATTATAAGTCTTGCAGGGGATATGAAGATATAGAAGCACTCATCTATTATCCGTGGGAATGTAAAATGATGCAGCTTCTGTGCAAGACAGTTTGGGGATTCCTCAGAGGGTTAAGTCTAGAATTGGCGTATGACCCACCAATCTCAATTCTAGGTATTTAACCACAAGAATTGAAAGCAGGGACCCAAAGAAATACATGCACACTTATTTTCATAGTGGCATTGTTTACAATTTCCAAAAGGTAGAGGCAAAAACACAAGTGTCCACAACTTATGAATGGATAACAGACTGTTGTATACACATATAATGAAATATTACTCAACCATGGATGAATCTTGAAGACATCAGGTTGAGTGAAATAAGCCAGACACCCAAAGACAAATATTGTATGAGCTCACTGATATGAGCAATTAGAATGAGCAAACTCATATAGTCAGAATCTAGAAAATGCATTAACAGGGGATAGGGTGGGAGTAGGGAATAGGAAGTTAAAATGTATAGAGTTTGCTTTTGGGAGGATGGGAAAGTTTTTGGTAATGGACGATGGAGATGGTAACTCAACATTGAATGTGGTTAAATGGGGGAAATTTTAGGTTGTATATATATATTACTAGAATAAAATGTAAAGCAAAACAATATGACTGTATAACATAAACAGTGAACCCTAATGTAAACCATGAATTATAGATAATAGTAGAATTATAATAATATTCTTTCATCAACTGTAAGAGACACACTACACTAATGCAAGGTGTTAATAATAGGGAGCATATTGAAACTCTGGATTTTCTGCATGATTGTTCTTTAAACCTACAACTTCTCTAATAAAAAATTAATATGGTCAAAATTATTCTTGGAAAATCCATTAAATTTAAGGTGAAATGTGGTATCATGGCCTTCATTTTACACTCCTGTTGGAAAGCAATTAGCTATCTTTTTCTAATGCCAAACCAATCAGTTTGAAGTGGGATCCTAGGTACTTTGGCTTACATTTGACGTTCATGTTTTATTAAAAACAAACAAAAACAAAATCCAAGCGCATATTCATGAAGAGCTCACATTTTAAGTGACAAGGGAGACTCGGGGCGAACTTTACTGATCAAAGGAAGAGCAAATTTATATCTTTTGTTTAACCCTGACTACTGAGTATAGGCTCATTTAGTAGGATGTCTGGCAGTATTGCCTATATTATTTAGGTTACCTTTCTCTATATATAGTTCTGAATCCCTCTTTCTCCAAACATTACATAGTTAAATTCATGTAAGTACACACTAAGTGAAAAACCACTATTTAAAAAATATTATTTAATATTTTCCTAGTGATCCAGAAAAAATCATGGTTATAAAGAACAAATGAATATTCTGTAATTTGTGTGCATTCCTTGACCCTCTACCTCCTCTTTTTTATCTACACTCTCTCTTTGGTGACCTCATATAATTTTTCCTTCCCTATGTCATTGAATTATACATTTATCCTTCCAGGTTCAGAACAAAAGAACTTGGAGAAGTCATTCTTGATTCTTTCCTTATACCACAGATCCAATTTGTCAAGAAATCCTCAGAGATGTACCATAAAAATGTATCCAGAATCCAATTACTTTTCCCCACACCTACAGTTACCAAACTAGTCCAAGCATTTGTATATTGACTTTGAACTGTTTTCTTTTTTCTTTCTTATGCTATCAGGGTAGTAGTTGGTATTTACTGCTGTTAGTGATATATAGCAACTTCTTTGTTCTTTTAATTTCTTTCTTCAAATGTCCCATAGGCATGTAACTGATATCATCGTGATCATTAGGATTAAATTTAAAGTAAGAATAAATGGTGACTGAAAGGAAACATATGAGGTTCTTGTATGCATAAAGATCATTTTTATAAGTACATGGATTTGTGAATTTCTTTGGGATTATTAGCAGAATTTTTGGCTTAAATTCTATTTTTGTGTAAGTTCAGAATTGATGTCAGATAGGTAAATTCTGTTGGAATTAGTCTTATTGATCTTATGAAACTGATCCTTAAATATTTTTTCTTTTCTCAAATTATTAATGGTGCATCAACTTTTGAGATATTGTCACTCTCATTTCTTAATTTTCATCACTTTATGAATTTTCTCTCAATCAATCCCCATTCCATGATCTAAGAACATTTTATATGTGAAGTTTTCCTTTGGTTACTTGATTTGCTTTTCAGAAGATTTCAGGTACTTAAAAGTTATCTGAGTTTGAATTAAATAGCACACCATCTTCTAAGAAAAAGAAATCTGAAACTCTGGGATCACCTTTACAAATGAATAAGGAAATTGTGAGTCTGCTAATATCTTAAGGTCAAATTTGTTTAGTACAGTTTATTTGTTGCTTTATTAAAAAAATATATTCCCCTTTTAATCACATTCAAATATATAATTCATAAGCTGTTAATTATGTTCAAAATGTTGTACTACCATCACCAGCATCCATACCAAAATATTTCCATCAATCCAAATAGAAGTTGTGTGTACACTTTAAACATTAACTCCATGATCCCTATCCCCATCTTGGCTCCTGGAAATGCCTATTTTAGTTTCTGACTCTATAAATTTGCACTCAACTCATTTTGTAAAAGAAACAAACAAACAAAAAACAACTCTAATCATGTATGATGGCACAAGATATTCAATTATAATTAATGGAATTTTTATTAGAGTTTTATAAAATATGTTTAAATTTTAAAATGTGCTTATTTAAGAAACATGCCAAAAAGAGAATATTTATTTTATTCAAACTTTAACATATATAATTAATAGAAAGTATACTATTTTTTACTCTTCCTTTTGCAAGCATTCATTCAACCTCTTTGAATTTCCTCATCTGATAACAAAGAGTCGAATTAGATTCCAAGAACTTTTTTTTTTCCCTAAAAGTGATGTTTCAAATTTTTCTTATGATCCCTAAGTACTGAGATTTTATTCCAATTAAGGTTATGTTTCTCAGAGAAATATTGGGACATGTTACTCCAATGAAAGCTTGAATTATCAAGTAGGATTTTGTGAAAAAATACTAGAGCAAAATATTTTTATGGTTTTTAACATAATCTTATTTGTGTCTAAAGATCACATGAAAACCAATCAATTTTAATTTGATTGTACATAATTTTAAAAGCTGAAAATCATTAGGAAGCTAAGCCGTAGTGAGTCCTTATGCAACAGTATACTTTTCAAAGTTTAACTGTAAAAGATCAGTGATGCATTGACAGAGATTTATATAACATTATTGCTATCAGCTTTTGAAATGTGTGCAACAAAATTTGATGCTACACTGAGGTTCAATGCATTTAGCTGTCTTGCATACCTGCCCTGCTGAAGAGAAAGCAACTGTCAGCAGAGTGAGGAGATCACAGTTGCTGAGCAACGGTTGGAACATGAACGTGCTTTTTGCTCTGAATTGGTGCAAAGACAAGAAGTTTATTTTTATATGTAATAAAACAAGTCTCTCATGGAACAGAATACTATCAATATCAAAGAATCTTATGACAATAAAATTATTAAGATTATAATTTCTTAATCTTCAGAGAAATAAATGTATTGGTATCAATGTCAAAGGAGACGATTTTACTCTGAATTTTTCTGATACTATATATTAGTCAATGATTGTTCTGTATGTAGAAAAGCACAGAAATTAGACTATGGAAGTATATCCATAGATTCTGAGTGATTATATCTTCTCTCTTTAACCTGTTTGTCAGACTGCAATGTCATGAAAAGACCAAATAGTTATTGGAATGATTCAAATCACTTTTCAGTTTGAAAGCACATTATGGTTTCTGTAAACAGGGGGGATGGGTAGTTGGGAATGCTTTGGCTTAATTTCTAATTTACTCTATTTGCCCTTTTTCTTATAACTGGACAACTAATTGTAATCTCGTAATTTTTGAATAATCACCCATGAGTCTTAGGTCTTTAGAATGAGCTACCTGAGTCCTTGCTATTAGTTAGCAAATTTGAAGAACAAAGTGTATTGACCACTCTGCAAACCAAGTAAAATGTGGAAATTAAATGATCTAATGTAACAAAGGAACAAATGAAATTATTACTTGCAGTATCCTTTGTTTGTCTATTCTTAACCACCATTTTAGAGAAGTGTAAATTAAAAGTTGAAATGATTTATTTCAGAAACTAAATAAATAGAGCACACTGCTGCTTTTTCATTTCACTGTGTACCTTCACTTCTGGTACTTTCTTCCTTCCTCTGAAAGTGCTATTTCAACAAGGCCATGTAAATGTCTATAATTGCAAGGGAAAATGTTAATATAACATTTACACAGCTCAACAACTCCAAACCTGTTTCATTGACTATGCTTAAAAGAAAACTTACATGCGGAGGCTTCAAGCACACATAAATGCTAGTTTAGGGGCTGGCTCGATAGCCCAGTGGATAGGGCGCCGGCATACCACATGGGAGACCCCGGGTTCGATTCCCGGGGACCTCTCCTAGCGGGCAGACCGCCTTGAGAATGGCAAGCTGCCATGGGCGGGCCGGAGCCGCCGTGGGCAGGGCAAGAAGCTGCCACGGACATGGCAAGAGCCACCACGGGCAGGGCAGGTCGCCCGTGGATGGAGCGCAGCCAGCCACCCGCGAACTGAAAGCCGGCCGTGAACGGACGCAGAGACCGCCCACAAGCGGGGAAAGCCACGCTCGTCGAGTCACCGCAGCGGGGGGAAGGGGAGATATGTAATAAAATAAATAAATCTTAAAAAAAAAAAAAAAAGAAAATCCTTTAAAAAAAATGCTAGTTTAGTAGGACATTTGGAGACAGAGCCTTAAAAATAGAAACAAAAAGGAAGCGAAATCAAACAGCCTCATCTTCCAGCCTAATTCAAGCCATGTAGAAACTCTGAGCTTAAGTTTAGAGTTTAGGATTACCAGTAAAACTATCTACATCAGCTTTACTGTTCAGGAAGAAATGTCCCTCTTATTAAACAACAATGACAATGACAACAAAAAAAAAAAGAGAGAGAGAGAGGGAAAAAAGCCAAAAAAAAAAAAAAAAAGTTTAAAGCCAAGTATTCAGGCTTGCATAAATCTTTAATGGGCTCTGTCTTTCTATGATTGGCTATGAGTTCTTTTCTCTGCCCAGGGGAAACACTATATGTCTTAGAGGAGAATAATAGTAACTCCATCTTGTGTGTTATATGATATCATCAAGTAATCCTGAGGATTTTGTCTTTGTCTGCCATAAACAAAAGGCCACCCATACATAAAGTGTCTGGGCTATTCTAGCCTCCTCACCTTAGCAGGTGACATCTGCAAGATGGACGTGGGCTACTAAGCCCATTTGTTGCTAGGGGCAGTTTTACTTCCAAAATAATTTGGAAAATGTGAAAACAAAAAGCATAGTCCTCTTATAAGAACAAAGTGTGACCAACACCTTAGAGTTGTGTCAATTTTCTGGGTTCTTCTCAGGAGTAACAATGAAATGTCAAGTAAGATACCTTTGTGAACTGATGAAGAAAATATCATGCTGTATATTCATTTGTTGAAAATATATGGATGATTCTAGGCCTTCTATGTCAAACCACAAAAAACAAAAAGGAAAATAAGGAATAGAACCATCCATCATTTTTCTGAAAAGATTTCATTAAAAGTTGCTCACTGAACTAGGTTCTGAGCAGTTAAACTCCATCACAGAAGAATTTATTCAGTCAACAAATGTACATCTACTACATTTAAGGAATTTTCTTTGACACTGATATCATAACAAAGTTTTAGCTTTTATGTATACTATATAGACTAACTTAGTAAAAGTTTAAATATGAAAAAGGGTCATATATGAATCTGCTCTATTTCACATCTCTGTCACAATATCAATTGAGCAGTTTCTATGTTTAGAAATTGCATTTTAAAATAAATAGCACGGTTTTATCTAATTACTCTCTTAAATAGTGCCAAGAAATTGAGGAAAATTTCTAAGTAGATTGGCTAAAATGAAATATTTAAAAAGCTAAGCCTTATAGCAAAGAATATTTTGATTATCAGGACTAAAGAAAGCATAGTTTTGCTCTTCTTCAATGAAATTACAAATCATTTCTGGGATAATTTGATTTTATGCATAAATTCATGTTTATTTCTTTATTTTCTTTTTTTACTGTTTTTTTTTCATTATAAATTCATGTTTATTTTTATTTCAAATTCTCAGGAAAAGTTTTTGTGCAAGGTAGAAAGGGGCATATGCTTTGTCAAATGCCAATTCTGATTGAAGAAGTAAATTGAAATTTTATGTTAATGAATTGATGTGTTATAACAAAAGACACAGTGTTCATCAACAAATACATAGAATAATGGTAGTATTGCAAGTTGTTACGATATGTAAGTTAAAAATTATGGTAAATGAAAAAGCAAGACTAATTGGTGAAAGAGAAAAGTGGATTCATAGAGATACATTTTTGATCTAGATTTAAACTATCAGTTTCAAAATATATTTCCTAGTAGAATTAATATCCTTAAACTATGCTTTATTAGTTAATGGAATAATATAGATAATAATTCATTCCTAGAGTATGTATGAGGAACTAACAAAAAGGTACCTTGATTAATTGTTCAACATATCAATTTGTTGATCTTGCTCAATCTCCCATGTTTAAATTTTATACAATTTCTTTTGAACTCCAAAATAGGGAGGAAGCATCAAAATGTCCCAGTAATTTTGCATCATTTCCATGGCTAATATTATAATGTATTTTTTATTACTCCTAATCAGCTGTGGAAATTTATAGTAACACTATCATATGTTAGTCCTCCATGGCAATTAAATGTGTCAAAAGTGAATCATAGGACTCATTATTTAATGAAAAATGTTTTAAAACTTAGGAGTTCAATGTATATATCCTAGTTCTTGATTTCTTTAATTTTTCTTTTTTTTTTAGATGTATTTAAAATTTTTTTAAGAAGATACTTAGATTACATAAATGTTACACAAAAAATATAGGGGCTGCGAATATTCTCACTGCCCTGATTTTGTGATAATCAAGGTAGGCTAAACATTTGTTATACTAGAAACCATGCATGTGTCCCAAGACCTAGTTTTTCTCCCTAGATCTGGTTTTTAGAATGCTGGTTATAAACTAAGCTTGATTTATTATATGACCATCCTGTATAGGAAAAGACTGTAACTTTGGGTATCTTTGGTCAACCTTGGGAGATATGGCAGGGGGATGGATGTGGCTCTGGTGGTTGGACATCCATCTCCCATATGGAGGGACCTGGGTCAGATCCTTGGGACATTCTGGTAAAAATTAAAGAAAGAAAAATATAGAAGGCATGTGGGCCACTAGGCCCAGTGTGCAGGTGCACTGCGAGGTCCCGCAAGCCACACAGCGAGACAGTGATGTAATAGGAGAGTGGCACAAAGGAGAGCCAAGACAAGACAAGCTGAAAAACCAGGAACTAAGGTGGCACAGGTTGCAGGATGCCTCATGGTAAAAATTTTTAAAAAAGAAAATATAGAAGGCATGTGGGCCACCATGCACCACCAGGTCCTGTGAGCCACACAGCAAGATGATGATGTAACAGGAGAGTGACACAAGGAAGAGTCAAGATGAGATGCACCAAAAAAACCAGGAACTAAAGTGGCACTGGCAGTAGGATGCCTCTTTCTCATATCAGAGTTTCTGAGGATTGAATCCCAGTGAAGACAGGAAGAGAAGGATGAGAAGAGAGGGCAGGAAACAGACACAAGGAGTTTCCCAGTAAATGGACACAGAAAGAGCAAAAACTGGGGAAGAAAGGGGGTTTAAAAATTGATAAAAGTAAATAAATAAATCCTTAAAAAAATGTATAGGGGAGGAAGGTATGGACTATAGTTGGTAGTAATACTTTGATGATGCTCTGTCATGATTTGTTAACAGATGTTTCACAACAATGCAGGGTGTTTGTGGGGGGGTGTTTGTAGGATCCCTGTATGATGTTATGCATATTTGTTCTGTAAGTTCATGATGTTTATCGAACACTTATAGTTTATGTATGTTCATATATGAATGATATACTTTAATAAATTGTTTATAAAAAATATAGGGGTTTCCCATATGCCCCACTCCCTACCCCTCCCACACTTTTCCATATTAACATCATCCTTCATTAGTGCTGTACATTCGTTACAATGGATAAACACATTTTGGAGCATTGCAACTAAGCATGGATTATAGTTTACATTGTAGTTTACACTCTCTCACGCACAATTTTGTAGGTTATGGCAAGAAATATAATGGCCTGTATCTGTCATTGCAATGTAATTCAGGACAATTCCCAAGTCCCGAAAATGCCCCGTATTACACCTGTTTTTCTCTCTCACTGCCCTCAGAACCTGCAGTGGCCGCTGCCTCCACATAAATCATATAAGTTCTTACTTTGGTAGAATCACAGTAAGTCTATAGTAGAATACTAGTAAGTCTACTTTGGTCCATAGTTCATTCCCCAATCCTGAGTATTCTGGGATGGTGATGCCCACTCCACCTGTAATTGGATGGGACTCTCTTGCTTGTGATTTTAGACTCTCTCAGTTTCTTGGGATGGTCGTTGTCCATCATCGTCTCCTTGTTAGTTGTCCTGGGTGAGTCCAATGAACTGCAGAGTAGGTGTTGCAACTCTGTTGAGATTCAGGGCCCAGCTGGCACATGGACAGTCCAAAGATTTAAGTCTCTTGAATGTACACCTATCAACTCTAGGACTAATTATAGTCTTGACTTCTATAAGTAATCATGAACTTGTTAGAAACAATGTGTTAAGTATTATCTGATTAATTGAACTTATTAATTTATTCATCCATTAATATATTACATTCTCAGTTACCACCTTACCTTGCTTAAATAAGGTGCAATAGTATTATCATTTACTTTGTATACCTTTAGTCTAAGAGTAGAGTATTTGACACATGTGGTCATGTCTGTTGTGAAAATACCAATTTTCTGATTAAGAACCATGTCTCTAAAAGATGTGTTTCTGGAGGCATAAAGTTTCAGTATGATCAATATTCTTCTAGAAGCTGCTGTGATTCCATCATCCATACAATCATATAAACCATCTTTGAATTCATTTATATCTTTTACCTTTGTTTTCTTCTAGGATTGCTAGTATTATACAATTTCCAGATACAGTATGTAGTTTTCCTCTTTGTATTTTAAATTAATGTACTCTGCTTACAAAGAATGTCTCCTCATCCAAATGTAGTTTATAAATATATTTTAAGAATTCTTTTTATGGTTTTAATCATAAAGAAAAATTAGATGATTTTGAAAACAAAACAGTCACTTGCCCTACATACATATTATATAAAATATGTGAACTTTTATTAATATAATTAACATAATATAATATAATAGAAGGTGAATTTGATCAATTGAGAAGTGGTTATGCCTTCATTTGGAAAGAAGAACTGGAAGACATAAAATAAAAAGAAATGTGAATAATTTTCATAAACATGATAATGATTTATTGTTAGTTATTTCAATAAAGTTAATATATCAATAGTAAAATCTTATCAATTTTAGTATTATTAGTGTTGATGATATTATTAGTACAAAATGTGGGGCCTAATTCACATCTTTTCATTTTACTTCTCTGTATTATCTTTCAATGATATCATCCTTTCACTGAGATGCACTAAAAGAAAAATATCTACTAATTATTAAGAAGCAAATATTTTCCAGTATATCAGACATTTTGATTATAATAAAAGTTATAATGTATTGAACACTTACTATCTTTGATGGACATTACTACAGGTAATTTTAGCTATTGTAACAAATGATAGGATTGTAAGAGCTTAACACCATAGGGATTTATGTCTTCTTACGTTAACAGTTCACCCTGGTTTGTGGGTGGCTTTCTTGCTGGTGGTCATTCAGGGTCTCAAGGTCCTAATATCTGGGATGCACAAGCCCAGGTTTCACAGGCAGGCTGCAAACCAGGGGCTCCAGTGAAAGTCCAGTGATGGTCCTTGATGAGTTTCCAGGAGATGTGGGTTGTCCAAAGACGAGCTGGGAAATTCTCTCTGAATGCTCAGATCACTTCACCTTTTAAGGCATTCAACTGAATGGATAAAATGTCATTCATTGCTGATGGCAGTCTCCCTGGTTGATCGTAGATGTAATCAGATATCTATGCAGTAAACTCACTGATTACTAAACCCCATACATGTCATGGTATTACAGTTAGCCCAGTGCTTGCTTGACCAAACAACTGGGCACAATTACCTGGCTGAGTTGATACATTGGCCTAACCATCAAAACTACATAGCAAATATTATTTAAAATTTTAATAATCAGGACTTCACTGAGTGGAAGGCATCTCCAAATTATAGTCCCTGGATAGATAGCCGCCTCCCAGAGACCATTTCACACTATGGGAATTTGGAGCAAAATGCTACCTTTGGCAGGTAAAACACTGTGCTAGTTTCTCTATATTCATTGTATATGTAATAATCTCAAAAAACAAGTTGAACTTATATTATTATTCTATATTTTACAATCGAGAAAATGGAGGTGCAGAGAAGTTATGATAAAGTACAAAGAAGTATATGATAAATGGATTTATTCCACTTATTAACATTAATTGAATTTGAACCCTTATTATGTATTGGGCAATAATTTTTAAGTTCTTTTCATATATTAGCTACTGTTATCTTCATAAAAACCTATGTTGTAGGTATTAATGTGGTCCACGTATTTTAGATAAAGAAACTTAAGCAAAGCCAAATTTATCCCGTTTATAAGCTATAGAAACATAAACTGAAACTCTAACTCCAGAGACCACTGTTTAACTATGACATTAAAGTCCCTCTCTAGTCATTATATAAAGTACAATATATGATGGGATGCTGTGATAGCTAGGCTAATGTGTCAACTCGGCCAGGTAATTGTGCCCAGCTGTTGGGTCCAGCAAGCCTGGGGCTAATTGCATCTGCATCAATCAGCAAGATTGGATGAAGAATGGATGACGCTGTTATCCATTCAGTTGACTGCTTATAAAAGGGAACTGATTTCAACATTCAGAGAGAATTTCCCAGCTCGTCCTTTGACAGCGA
>PVKH010033485.1:0-12000 GCA_004027955.1 Chaetophractus vellerosus | reverse complement strand
ATAAATAAATCTTTTAAAAAAAGACAAATAGCCCAATTTATAAATGGGCAAAGGATCTGAATATTTTCCAAAGATATATAAATGGCCAATAAGCACATGAAAACAAGCTCAACATCATTAATTATCAGGCAAATGCAAATCCAAATCACAATCTAGTACTATTTCATACTCACTAGGATGATTAGGACAAAAAAGGCAGATACTTGTTGGTGAAGGTGTGGAGAAGTTGAAACCCTCCAACACTGGTGATAGAAATGTAAAATAATGTAGCTGCTTTTGAATACAGTTTTGCACATACTCAATAGGTTAAACAGAATTACCATATTACTCAGAAATTCCACTCCTAGGCATACACTCAAGAAAAATTAAAATACATTTCCACTCAAAAACATGTAATGAATATTCATAGCAGCACAATTCATAATAGTCAAAAAGTGGAAACAACCCAAATGTTCATCAACTAACGAACAGATAAATAAAATGTTATTTTCCTACAATGGAATATTGTTCAGCCATGACAAGGAATGTAATAGTCACACATGCTACCACATGGATGAACCTTGAAAACTTTAGGCAAAGTGAAGAATACCAGTCACAACAGACCACATTATATGATTCCACTTATATGAAATGTCTAGAATGTAAACTGATGTTTATCTAGGGATGGGGAAATTAGAGGTAAATGGAAAGCGACTACTAACAGTTATAAGATTTGTTTACGGGGTAATAAAGATGTTTTAAAATTGAGGTTACGAGCACAACTGTAATTATACTAAAAACCACCAAATTAAACAATTTGAAAGGGTCAATTTTATAGTTTATAAAATATTTCTTAATAAAGCTGCTATTTTAGAAAAACAAAAGGGCACAGGAACCAGCTTGATAGGACTTTACTGGCCAAATCTGGACAATTTGAGCAACAAAATAGATAAGGATAGTAATGGAGTATAACCTATAAAATAAGAATCCATGAATTTAAGCTGATGGAAGGAAGGAAATAAATTTTTGTCTTTGAAAGAAACTGTAAAAAGAAGGAAAACACAAGCCACAGATTGAGAGAAAATATTTGCAAATTACTTATCCAATAAAGGATATTCAGAATATACAAAGAACTCCCATAATCTAACAATAAGAAAACATAATCAACCAACCAAAGACAAAAGTCTCAATAGATATTTTCACAAAGAAGATACACAGATGGTAAATAAACACGGAAGAGCTCAACATCATTAATCATTAGAAAAATGCAAATTAAAACATGAGATAGGGAAGCAGATGTGGCTCAAGCGATTGGGCTCCTGCCTACCACATGTGAGGTCTGTGGTTTGGTTCCCAGTACCTCCTAAAGAGGACAGCAAGCTGGCGCAACAGGCCGGTGCAGGAAGCTGACACAACAAGATGATGCAACAAGAGACACAAGAAGAAAAACATAATGAGAGATACAACAAAGCAGGGAGCAGAGGTTCCTGGTGCCTCCTAAAGCGGACAAGCAGGATGGCAAGCTGGCGCGACAAGATAATGCAACAAGAGACACGAGGAAAAACATAACAAGACACAACAAAGCAGGGAACGGAGGTGGCTTAAGTGATTAGGCACCTCTCTCCCACATCGGAAGTCCCAGGTCTAGTTCCCGGTGCCTCCTAAAGAAACAAAGAAGACGAACAGACACAGTAACTGCAAACAACAAGGGGGTAGGGAGAGATAAATAAAATAAATCTTTAAAAAAACCCCAAAAACATGAGAAAGCACTATATACCTACTAGAATGCAAACACAACACAAAACTCTAATAATGTCAAGTGCTAGTAAAGACAGAGTTCTAATAAGTAGAACTCTCATACATTGCTAGTTGGATGGCACAGCTTCTTTGGAAGACAGTTTGCTATTTTAATTAATTAATTAATTTATTTATTTATTGGCTTTGGGAACATTTTCTTAATTTAATATAGAATGGAATTCAATGATTAGCAACAGCACTAAACACTGACCCCTACTGACACCTGATGTATATCAACAGTGTCCAACTCGGGAGAGGGTACTGGGCTTCAATACTAAGAGGAATCTCCAACTCCCACCCCTGTGGGTGCTGTGTGAAAATGCCAAAGGCTTTCCTGGCACAACGCGATGGCGTTGCTTGGGTCTGCTCCTGGGGGAAGAGGGGCTCATCCTTTCCTCAATCACATTATCTGCAAGCACTTAGTGAACCCAACTGGACAGACATCCTAACTTTATAACCTAAGGGTTGGGCCTGCATGTGGATTGCTTTGTGGGGAGCCTTCTAGGTACCAAATGTGTGTTTCTGTGGCACTGACAGTGACATCCCTGTGGATTCAGCCACGTATTTGACAAGCTGGGGGAAGAAGCAATGATAATTTTGGCTTTTTTGGTTTTATCTTCAGATAATAAAAAGCTTTTGTAAAACAGCTGAGAGTCAATATGAGTTTTACAGCCTCAATCTTCTTTAAAAATAAAATTCTTAAAGGTCCAAAAACAAAGGAGGGGGCCAAATGAAAGAAAGAAAGGAAGAGAAAGAGAGAGAGATAACCAAACCAAAAATAGGAAAAAAAATTGCTGATATTGCCATACAATATTAGAAATCTCCTGACATGCTAAAATCAAATGGCCCTAAGTTCAAAACAAATCAGTTACTTGTTTTTAATTTTTTGTGCTTTCCTTTTTGTAATTTGCTCTTTCTGCCCTTTTGCCATCCAATTGGTAATGTTATTCAAACAGGACAGAATCCCCACTAAGTGCAGAAGGGACCCCGCTGCCTCCATCTCCTTGTTGTCACCTTCAGGTGGCTTTTCCATGTGTCTCTTTTTGAGGGACTGCATGTCGCTGGGGGTGCCTCTTGTGCTGGGAGGCATACCTGCTGTCCCCCAGAGCATCCTTGGTCTCTTTCTGGCTGCGTTTCCTGTTGTCCTCCACTGTTTTGCTCTTGTGGCTTTGGAAGCTCCTCTCGTTGGGCCCCCTTCATGGCAAACTCATAGTGGTCATTGGTCAAGGAGGAGTTGGTGGCAGGGGGAGGTGCCATGAGTGGCAGTAGGTTTGGCTCTTGCTATAGTTGTGATCCTCCTTGAGGTCATTGCTGACCACCAGGGAGCCACATAAGGGCTCACTCTCAGTCTGCATCCCACAGCCAGAGATGCCATTTCTCAAGGTTGCTATCCTACCAATGGAGTGATTGGCAAAGACCAGATGCTGGGAAACATCATTTGGCTCAGAACCCATTCTCCATTTTGTATTACTCCTGGAGGAACTGCTTGTATCTCAGGAGGAGTATTCAAAAACATCATGGCAGTGGCAGCATCAATGTTAGAATCTTGCAGAAGGGCTTCGTTTCTCTTCAAGAAGGTACTGCCTGGCCAGATAGGTGGACCTGATGTGCTTTGATATGCCTGAGGAGATGTGGAAGGTATATTGAACACACTTGAGTATGGGTGATAACATGGCTTTTTCAAAGCCTGAATTAGATTTTGTCTATATTCTGGGTGTATGCACCACAACCACACTTTCCCAACACTATGACTCCTCTCTTTGTCCACTTTCTTAAAACATTTATGGATGACAAATTATATCTCATTGAGTTTTTCCACCCAGTAGATGCATTTGCAAAATACGGAAAATGTTCCAAGATCCAATTGTTGATATCCTTTACAGGCAGGTGCTTCGCTGGAGGTTCCTCTATGGCCGTTAATATGAGACAGCTAAAGGAGTGGGAGGGGTTGCAGTTGGGGTTCTGCCTGGCATCATGGGGCAAGTCTGAGTGGGTGGGAACGGAGGATATCATCATCCAGGTCCTGGATGGGGCTGACACTCCCAAGGACTGACTCCTCAAAGCTCTTCGGCAAGTTCTTACTCTTGTGCAGCCAGTTCATGTTGGTCTGCTCTTTATCTTCCATGGTCCAGTCTTCTAATCTGATATCAGGCAGAGAGAAGTCGAGGTCATCATCTTTCTGAAGAGCCTTGGAGAAACTGCTGCCCTGGTAACACTGACTCAGTCCACTGGAAACACAAATTCCTGAGCTTTTGGGCTTCTTACTGGGAGGCATGACTGGACCAATTTACATGAAGGAGCAGGTCACAGGAGCGCAGTTGCCTATCAGCAGAGCCAACAAACTTTCCCTGGCCCTTTCGTAGGCGGAAGACGCACAGGCAAAGCATCGGGTGGTGGGCAGTGGCCACGGGCAGGAGAGGCTGGTGGTCGAAGTGCAGTGTGCCATTGCTAGTTTCTTAAAGCATACATTTACCATATGACCTAGCAATCACATACATAGCTATTTACTCAAGAGAAATTAAATTTATATTCACCCCAAAATCTTCATGTGAATGTTTAGAGAAGCATCATTTATAATTATCAAAAAATGATAACCCAAATGTCTTCCAAGCAGCAAATGGATAAACAAATTGTGATATATCCGTACAATGGAATGCTGCTCAACAATATAAAGGAATAAACTATTGATACAAACTATAGTATGAGATGCAAATGCATTATTTTAAGTGAAGGAAGCAAGATTCAAAGGGCTATATAGTATGATTTCACTTATATGACATTCTAGAAAAATCAAAACTATAGGGATGGAGAACAGATCGGTGGTTAGCAGGAGATGGAGGTGGTGGAAGGGGATGACTAAAAAGTGGCAGCATGAGGAAATTTTGGGGCATGATGGAATTTCTTGGTTACATTTGTCAAAACCCATAGAACTGTAGCCCCAGGAGTAAATTTACTATATGCAAATCAATAAATAATTAAAAGAAAAATAATTTTGATAGCTGTTTTAAAAATGGAACACAGCAGGGCAAAAGTAGAAAAATGGAGACCAGTTACAAATCTATTGCAATAGTCCACAAGAGAGGTGATGTGGCTTGAGCTATAGTAAGAGTAGTGGTTGGATTCAGTGCATATTTTGGGGGAAAAGCTGACAGGATAGGCTGATAGACCAAACATGGGAGCTGAGAGGGGGATGTATCAAGGAAGACTCCTAGGTTTTTTACTGTCAACTAGGTAGATGATATTATTAATTGATAAGACTGGGAAGACAGGTTTGGTTGGAGGGAGGAAGTAGGAATAGAATTCTGTTTTGGGTATATGCAGTTTGAGGTACCTATTAGATATCCAATGGAGATGTCAGGTTAGCAGTTGAGTCTGTAAGTCTGATGTTCTGGGAAGAAGTCAAGGCTGAAGATACAAATTGGGGAATCATCAGGTTATAGGTGGTATTTACAGCATGGGACTGGATGGGATCACCTAAGGAGAGAAAGTTAATAAAGAAGGTACTAGAACAGACCATCCCTTAACACAATTTTAAAGAATTTATAACAAAAGTAATTAATTTTCCCTTTCAAATTCCAGTCTTGTCTCACTGAAGCTAGACATTAGTCTCCTTGATTAGTATACTATTCCCAAATTTTCTTAGCTACACAGAAAAGTCCATCTTCTAAGGAAGACTGTTTTCATGATTTACATCTGATTCAGCCCAGTTTTATCCCGAGATGGAAAACGAATACTTATTAAACACACTGTTTAAAGTACTGTAATAAGTTCTTAGCATACATTATTTCATTTAAACCTCATAGTAGCAGATAAGGTATTATCATCACTCATTTTACAGATAAGAAAATGAGGCTTAGAAGGATAAGTAATTTGCCTATAGTGACAAAGGAAGTGGTAAAACTAGGTTTTAATCTGGCTCTCTGATTCTCCACTTCATGTTATGGGGCTATTTTATTTCCTGGGGATGCCTTACTTTTGCTCACTAATCATATATAACTTCCTAACCTTATAGGGTAATCAAAGATGAAAAAACATTTGGTCTCTGTTAGGAGCTCACTAATAAAAGGGTGTAAAAGCAAACCAAGTCTATAAAGAATCTCAGAACTTTTAAGTATAATCACTCTTAAAAGAAACTTATTAAAGAAAAAGAACTAGGCAAGTAAATGAGAAGTTATTCTCTATATAAATAGAATAGAGGAGTTGTGTGTTTCTGTGTGTATGTGCATGCATGTGTGCATAAGCATATGATTGGGGGAGAGGTGAAGGTGAAGAGGAGAAGGGAGAGGAATACAGGTGTTATTCCATTTTGAAAGTCTGGAAACTTCGGCCAAGATTGATAAGTGTATCTTCATGGTATTTACAGACTAGGGCTGTATGAGATGATCAAAGGAGAGAAGGTTAATATAAAAAAAGAATGCAGGCACAGAGAAGCAATTAAAGGATAAGGTTTTGAAATTTTGTTTTTCATTTGGAATGAGGAAAAACTGTCTGAAGGACAGTGTCTGTGGGTATTCTATTTAAAGATGAACTTGAGAAGGAAGCTATGTGCTAAGGTTTGAGGAAATGGGGAGACAAGATTCTAAGCAATTATCCATACTAGTATTTCAAAAATGTTGGTCCTAAAACTTCAAAGATAAAGAGATCAAAAATATTTTTTTTCCAGGTAGAATGGTGTAATTCAAAGACCTTGTTCAACTCTATAATTAAAGTGATACTTTCTATACTTCAGCATAAAATATGAGCTATAATAAGTAATGATTCATGCTGCATGAAGAAAAAAAGATGCTAATTTCACCCCATTATATTTTGTTCCAATTATATTTTATAGAGGAAGACAGGACACACAAAAAAATTGTTGAAAGCTATTCAAAACTTTTGTATAATGTGAAAATGACTCTTGCAAACTGACAGACTCAGGGACTAAACAAACAAAACCATGGACATATGGAATACATTAAAATTTCATTATTTTTATATGAAAAATACTACAGAAATTATTCTGAAAAAATATCAAAACTTAACAAATTCAGCCTGAATTAAGGAAAGTAATGCTTCAATAAAAAGAACAAATTATAAGTTTTATTGACTGGCATTTTGTTAGCATTTAGTAAGGATACCATATGCCATATAGCCTATGACCCAATAATTCTACTCCTAGTACAGCATAAAAAGAAATGTTTGCCCAAATTCCCAATGAGACATGTATAATACTGCAACATCATTGGTAGTAAGGAAAAAAGCAGAGACAATCTAAACATTCATCAAAGATTTTTAAAAAATGGGTATATATTCATAAAATGGAACACTATATAGCAGTTAAAATGAATGAACTAGTCAAATATATCAACATGTAAAATTTCAAAAATATTATGGAGAGAAAAAAGTTGTAGAAAGATAAAAATATATTTGTAAACTTTAAAAACATACATTATATATTGTTTTTTTTTCTATTGCATATTTAATAATTGGAAATATAAACAATAATATAAAAAGAAAATACAGTTGAATAAAACATACATTTCTCAAATAGATGTACCGGATAAATATAATTTTTTTAAAATCATACAATATATTACCCAATATATTTGGTTTATAGTAACACAATCATATAGTACTTGTCATTTTGTGTCTGGCTTGCTTTGCTCAACATGTCTTCCAGGTTCATCCATATTGCCATATGCTTTATGACTTCATTTCTTCTTACAGCTGCATACTATTCCATTGTGTGAATACACCACATTTTGTTTATCTAATCATCTGTTAATGGACACCTGGGTTGTTTCCAACTTTTGGCAATCATGAATAATGTTGCTATGAACATCGAGGTACAGATGTCTGTTCGTGTCATTGCTCTCTGGGTATATGCTATAGTGGTATTGCAGGGTCATGTGGCAAGTCTATATTCAACTTATTTAGGAACTGCCAAACAGTCCTCCATAGTGGTTATACCATTCTGCATTCCCACCAACAGTGAATAAGTGTTCCTACCTCTCCATATTCTCTCCAACACTTGTAGTTCTCTGTCTTTTTTAATATTGGCCATTCTGATAGGTGTGAAATGATATCTCATTGTAATTTTGATTTACATTTCCCTAATCATTAGTGATGTTGAGCATTCCTTCATGTGGTTTTTGCCATTTATATTTCTTGCTGCGCCAGCTCACTGCACCACGCCGGCCAGCTTGCCTTCACCAAGAAGTCCCGGGAATCAAACCTGGGGCCTCCCATATGGTAAACGGGAGCCCAAGCACTTGAGCCACATCTGCTTCCCATTTTTGCCCATTTTTTAATTGGGTCGTTTGTCTTTTTATTGTTGAGTTGTAACATCTTATATATCCTGGATATTAAACCATTATTGGATATGTGATTTCCAAATATTTTCTCCCATTGAGTTGGCTGCCTTTTCACCCTTCAGACAAAGTCCTATGAGTTGCAAAAGTGTTTAATTTTGAGGCGGACTCATCCATCTATTTTCTCTTCTGTTGCATGTGCTCTGGGTGTAAGGTCCAAGAAACCATCACCTTTCACAAGGTCTTGGAGATGTTTCCCTACATTTTCTTCCAGTAGTTTTATGGTCCTGGCTTTTATATTTAGGTCTTTGATCCATTTTGAGTTGATTCTTGTATAGAGAGTGAGATAGGGGTCCTCCTTCATTCTTTCGGTTATAGACATCCAGTTGTCCCAGAACCATTTGTTGAAGAGACTGTCCTACATTAAATTGGTAGGTTTGTAAAACACCAGTTGACTGTATAGGTGAGGGTTTATTTCTGGATTCTCAATTCTATTCCACTGATCAGTGTGTCTATCTTTATGCCAGTACCATGCTGTTTTGACCACTGCAGCTTTGTAATATGTTTCAAGGTCATATATATTGTTTATAAATAGATATACATGTAATAAACTACAAAAGCATGAAAAACAATAATGACCAACCTCTAATTCAGTTAGTAGCTACCTCTGGGGAGAGATGAAGACTGGTGGGTTTGGGAAGAACAACTCAGGGTGCTTTAACTACATTTGTTTGCTTACATGTTTTAAATATAAAACAAATATGGAAAATGTTATAGTTTGATCAGTTTGGATGTTTGCTATGTAACTATATTTTTCGATGTTTGAAATATTTCACAACCAAAGTTAATGTTTAGAGTTTATTCCTCACATTTGTTATATAATATTGATTATCTGCCAATAAAAAATCTAATATACTAAAGTATCCATCACAATACTAAACCTAGAAATTAAAGAATTCTTGGATCCTCAGTTTTACCAAGAAATGTAAAATATAGATTAAAGTACATAGCTGACTTTGTTTTAAAATCCAGTCTAATAAATTCTGCCTTTTGAGTGTTTTGTCAATTCACATTTAATGTAATTTTTTATATACTTAGATATACATTTGCCATTTTGCTACTTATTTTCTATGCCTCATCTTTTCTTCTGTTCCTCCTTTATTGCTTTTTCATTGATTTTTTTATCATAGTGTTTTATTTCCTATGTTGATTTTTAAAATTTACATTTTTTTGGTTGGTCTAGGCTGCATCTTTAATTTATCACAATCTCCTTCAGGTTAATAATGACTTGAACACAGTAAAATATATCTTTGCACCAGTATATCCCAGTTCATCCCTCTTCTTTTGTGCTATTATTGTCATATATATTACATCTATATTTGTAATGAGCCCATAATATATTGTTATCATTATAGCTTTAAATAATCTTCTAGGTTTTTTAAATTAAGCATAATAAATATGCTATTAACTAAACAAATTGACTACCTACATTAACATTATTGAGCAACCCCTTTTCCAAGAAGTAACAGGGACTTTCAAAAGAGTTAAAAATAACAGTGGGGGGCTTTCTGAAAAATGAACATACCTTGCAAAAGTTGTATTCTAAACAAAAATTGGAAACAAGCTAGTTTCAATCCAATAGATAATAGCCTATCAGAAATAAATATACTATAATAACAAATTCATGATCATTTCCTGCTTTGTAAGACACTCCTTTATAATAAGGAACAGAATGTCAGCCAATTATTGTAGTTTCCTCTTTGAAAATCCCCTAATTGCCTTTCTATGCCAAGGCAACTTGCTAACTATTTTGAGACTCTCCTTGCTCGAAGAGTTTCTCTTTCAATAATCATTATAATGAAATGATTACTGGTGATTCAATTTCTTTTGACAGTTCCTGGCATTAGAAGCGGAATCCAGAGAAGACCTCTGACCATTCCCATAGTTGGTGAGTGACCAGGTATTGGTACCCACGGGACCCTTCATGACCACTACTCTCTGCCACCCGCAGAGTACAGGGGTTAAGTTTCTCCTGGATATGAGCTTCACTTTTTTTGTGATAAGCTCTTTGGGTTTATTGTTAGCCTTGATTTTGTTATGGTCCAGATGGCTCCTTGGTGAGTACCCTGTTTTGTCTCTGTGCAGTGGGCAGAGATTATGGTACACTTTAAGAAAGTTGCTTTTTTGTTTGCAAGACACCTGTATAATTTTGTTTTTGGAACCTTTGACCGAACATGGGCTCTTCTCAATTTAAACGTAGATCTCTTTCTTCTCCTTTGGCAAAGACACCTGTTAACTTACTTGTTTTCACACTCTGGCCCTAGTTCATGTTTGCTTTTGAATAAATGGGTAAATCTCACCGGGAATGACTTGAGTTTGCAGTGGCCACTTTGGGGAACATTTTAGCTAGTTAAAATAGTATACTTGAGAGGTGCACTTGAAAAGAGAGGTTCCCAGACTCCACAAAAGGTATTCAGAAGCTTCTAAAAGACAAAATGACTCTAAAATAGCCTCTTTAAAAGATTCCTTAAAGCATGCAAAAGATAAATTAAAAAATCTTAATACTAGTCCTACTGCTCCCCCACACCTTTCACCCATTCACTTTTCCAGCTAATCCACCAGAGCCTGTAAATCAGTTGCCTCTTAAAATCAGGCCATCTGCTGGCCTGATACATTAGACAATGGCTGAACTTCATCCCATTATAAAAGATTTCTTCAACTCCAAGAAAAATCAGACTAATTACAAAAGAAATTATATCAACTAATTCAGAGGCCCTTTTGCCCACTACTCAAACCTCTATTCTTATCACAAGAGCAGTGCCACAATATAGAATTACATATCTGATCACACAGTACCTATATGTATGGTACAAGCCCAATTAAATTTCCCTTCTAGGGACACATGAAAAACTGGCCTTATTAAAAATATAAATTGACCTTTCCAGGCCTTTACCTAAATTATCGTCAAAGCATTTTTGAGACATGCTGGCTACTGCTACCAGTGAGTCTCATCAAACTTCTCACAATCAGCGATTCTCTTTATAAATTAACCAAAACCTCAATTCCTAAACACCCAATCTAAGGAGGGTTTAATGCAACCAATCCTTAGGCTGCCCTAACTACAATTTACCTTTGTGATCTCTCACTCAGAAGCATAGAGGTCCACTAACTGGAGACCCACCAATTGTCAAGGCAAAGACAAAAGCCATCACTTTGATATAATTTAATGAGATCTGATTTTCTGTGTTTTTGTCTTTTCATGTTTTTACGAGTCAAATTATTTGACTCATGGTTGAAAGTTGGAATTATAAATTTGTACTGGTTGTCTAAATATTTACATCTATCTCTCTCTCCAAAACAACTCGTAAAAAAAAAAAAACTTATAAAATTTCTTAAAGAAACTTTGTTCAAATTGACTTCAGGATAAATTAAGTGCTTATATAAATTAGTCCTAAAACCTAGGAATTAAAGAAACCAAACTTTTAATGCTCCAAATATTCTAAAAGCTAACCCAAATGGTATTTTTTAAATCCAAGTTTACATAATCTGAATCTTTAGAAAATGAGACTATCTTGTTGGTTAAATTTGAATTATGAATCTTAGATAAAATAGAAGCATATTTTTAAAACTTAGGTATGTTCTTCCCAAATTTATAAAGTTTAAGGTTTACCAGTCAAATAAGCTTACATCACATTTACCAACTGTTTAAGGTGACAAGGATTATTAAGTTTGCATTAACTAGGGCCCGGCTAGATAGCTCAGTGGATAAAGAGCTCGCTGGGAAACCACATGGGAGGCCCTGGGTTCGGTTCCCGGGGACCTCTCCTAGCGGGCAGACCGCCTTGAGAATGGCAAGCCGCCATGGGCGGGCCGGAGCCGCCGTGGGCAGGGCAAAAAGCTGCCACGGACAGGCAAAAGCCGCCACGGGCAGGGC
>PVKH010033484.1:0-12000 GCA_004027955.1 Chaetophractus vellerosus | reverse complement strand
ACAGCATCCTTTACTACTTTTTCCCTAAAACTGAAAATCAGTGGGTTTAACATGGGAATCACTAGGGTACAAAACACAGACACTGCCTTTTCTTATTTTAAGAAATACTGGGAGCTTGTTTGAATGTAACTAAAGCTTATAGAGCCATATAATAAAGTCACAACTGTCAGATGTGAGGCAATGGTAGGACAAGTTTTGTGTCTACCTGCTATTGAGGATAGAAACAGCAATAAAAAGTTGGGAGATGATCACACTCAAGAAAGTTATCATGGCAATAACATCATAGAATATTAAAAGCAACAATTCATTTATGGGTGTATCAGAACATGATAGCTTCAGTGGTGGAAGGGAGGAGGTCACAGAAGAAGGGATGACTTTTACCCCACTGAAAGAGTGTCTCAACAGACCAACTGTTTATGTCAACCAGTTGATTACACCTCTTACACATGATACAATGACCTGCACATTATATTCATGGCTGCTGTGTAAAGCAAAGGGTTTAAAATGGCCCCATAGCCATCATAAGCCAAGGATGCCAACCAGAAGTCCTCGGTATTAATGAGTAACACATACACAAAAATATTACATGACACACACGAAGAATGAGATGGTCTCTTTTTCAAAAAAGAAGTTCGGCAGCTCTTTTTTTTGGTGCATAGACATGAATAGCAGGCATCTACAAATGACAGACAGCTTAAGAAATGGCACATGTGGAGTTTGGGAGTTATCTGCATTAGAAAGAGTATTCCCAGATTCCTCACAAGTGAAATGGCATAGATCAGCAGGAACAAAATGAAGAGAACCAACTTTAGTTCAGAGCAATCTGTGATCTGTCAGTCCCAAAAGGATAAATTTATGATCACTGAAATTTCAATCAGTTGTTTGTTTTTCTTGATACCTGCTAAGGATAAGAAGATAGAATTAAGAGAGAACACCAGTATTGCAATATAAAGACTATTTGGAATCTCTATAGCATTATGACTTGAGTTAGTAATTTCCCCTTTCCCATTATCTTACCTAAAATATTTTAAATATTTAACTAGAAAATCTGAAGTGTCTTCAAGTATTTTCATTTGCCTATATCATAAACAATAAAACAATGCATAAACAAAGTGTTAAGGTCTTAATAACTTCAGGATGTATTTAAAATGCTAGTCTTAATGTGAACAAATAGCTAAAGTAAATTCCATTCAAAAGAAATGTAAAGAAAAGAAAAAGTCCAGTTTATTAATGCTTAACTGAAACTGGAAATTTAACTTGTGGTCTCTATTGAAGTGCTCTTTTAGTAACCTCATAATAGATTTATTATTAGCTAATATCACATATATAAGATATAAGAATAAACTGTACCAATGTATTTAAACCTGAGACATTCCAAGTATCCCCACATCTTTAAGTCATACATGTAAAGGTTCCCTATTGCAAAGTTCAGGTTGTATGATTAACAGACTGTGACATAAAGAAAGGAGTCTACCAGTGAGAATACATGTGAGAATGCAACCAACTATCTCCTGACAAGGAACAAGGAAGCACATGATGATGGAGCAGAACAAGATAAGGATCTCCACTCCCTCCTGAGCAAGGCTTCCTAAGCCCCTCTTGCATCCAGAATACCCTACCTCCTAGTCCACTACTCCCTAGCCATACAAGGAAATGAATTTGCCTTTAAAGCCCTTTATTGGCCCCCAGGCTATACTTGGACCTTATCCCCCTCCCCATGAATTAACATTTCCACACTAATTGATGTACTGTATAAATTCATGTCTGCACCTTCCAGGGGTGAGCTGAAGCCTCTCTTCAAACTCCCATCATGCCAAAGGGGGGCTGAAGTTTATTTTTAAGACCCCCTCTGTTGGGAGAGCTTCACAATAAACTTCCTGCCTGCAATAGTCAGTCTCTGAGTCCCAGTGAATGCCAACATTTTTCTCCAACACACACTCTATTTTTTAAATTAATTTAAAAAAATTGGAAGTGACAGAAGACAAGTTCCTAGCATCCAAAACCTGTTATTTTCCTTAGAAAATAGCTACAACCATTGAATTGAATTCTGAGAAGAGCACCCCCTGGGAATAGGGCAGTCTGAGGTGGAATATGAAACATGTGAACAGAAACATGTTTTGCCTTTGATATCCAATCAAAATACCTTACTGAGACTCAGAAAACAGAGTCCCTAATACTTTTCCTAAGAAAAAAGTGAAGAAAACCTATAAAAGATACAGATACTTCCTTGCAACATTTCCTTTTTAAGGGTTGTAACACAATTTTAGAACAGGCAATGTATTTTCTATACTATGGTTCATCTGTTCAGTTATTTCTACATCTTGCCTGATAGTTTACCTAATTTTAATATTTATATGAAAATATTAAAAGTATTTTAAACAATCCAGGATTTTAGGAGCTTTACCTATGTGTTATAACCAATAATGTTCTTGGTGGGCTCATCATACTTTCACTTGTGAGACACTATTTCTGGTGTACAGTAGACAAACATATCCTAGGAAAAGAACATTCTAGGGTAGTGGGATAAAACATAATATTTTAGTTCTAAAGTATGTACAGTGTCAGGTGATTAATTTTCAAAGATTTATGTCATCATAGTTTATATTGTAATGCATCCTTTAGGAAATAATGTTCTAAATTATATTAAGATGTTGATATTTATTACTCTAGTACAAATTGTATAACAATTTTGATGGTAATATAGAAAAAGAGATTGAAGTTTAGGGTAAGGCAGGAATTAAAAGGCCAAATTACAAATCCTTCCTATCCTTGTAATTTCAAGAGTTTATCAGATTAAAAACTGAATGTTTTTATCTCATCCCTTCTCCCCCCCTCCCCCTCTTCTTCCACTCTCCTATTTCTCCTCCTTTATCTCCTTTTTATTCTTTAATTTTTAAACCAATTTGTAGGATATATGTATATAGGTTACAGAAAAAAGTGAATTTCACTTACCAATGGAAGGAAAATATTCAACTTCTCAGCTAATTTTGGATTTTCATGCCTGCTCATTCTGTGACTTATATCTCTATATCTCCAATCCCATCTAACTCCATCCCCACCAAAAAAAAGTTAAAATTTTCTGTAGTTTTTCACTGATGTAAAAGTTAGGTAAATTATAACATTTAAAAGGAATATAATTGAAATAGAAACATGCCCTTTGATATATGAGAACCAAAGCCACAGCCTCCATGGTGTGAAAGCAAAGGCAAGATTTTAAAAATTCATGTCAAAAGATAGCTTTATATAAAAAGTTATATATTTTCCTTTGTTCAAATGGGAATGGAGTCCCTGGAGATAGTCATCTGATTGAAAGGATATAATGAATACAGTATTAAAAGTTACCCTGTGTTTCTTGAGGGATTTAAGAAAATTCCAAGGACTTAATTGGCTCCCTAAAGTTTTGAATTTCCCAAAAGTTACAATAGAAGGAAAAATGGGTTAACTGCATGGGAAAATCAGAAAATATGTTCTCTAAAAATAAGACAAAACAAAATAGCATTGATTCTGACATTCAATATTTTAGCAAGGGAATCATTACAGAAGAAAATATTACTCAGACATAGTTGTTAGGAAAAAAATATGTATCAAGGCACTTTGAAGTACAAAAGCAAGCACTCATATAAACCAAGCCCATTCCTTGAATTCCTTGGATTTCATGAAGATCATCAAAGAAGATTGAAACTGCTATTTTTATAAGGCTTCTCAGAAATTAACCTGACTACACATCTCCTGAACTTTCTTTTTTCCAGTCTAACATGTGCCTGCTAATAGGTAAGGCTTTTGCCTGGGTTTAAATTGCATCATGAGGCATTTTGGTAGCAATGTTTCACACTCTTCATTTACGTATACTTCTAAATCTAAATAAATTTTGTTCTTTATATTTAAAATATTTTTTTTCTTCTTAAACCCAAGCTTAAAAGCTAATGGATGAGGTGGTAGGTGTAGGGATTGGGTGATACTTTGAGGTTGAGGTAGAACAAAGATGATTGAATATTTTGAAGTCTTAGCATATTCTAGGAACCTGTTGCATTCTTCATGTTTTGATATATATATATCATTCCAAGTCTGTATATGAAGAATAAATAGACTCTGAAACAATAAATTCCTGAAATAATAAAAATCACTAGAAAGTGGATTTTGTTGTAGCAATCTTGGCAAAATAAGACTCCTGGTGATGAATGTTTTCATTGTTTCCAATATTTGACTATTATGATTAAAGCTACTCTATCTGGTAGAGTAAAAGTTTTTGTATGGTCATAACTGTTCATTTCTCTTGGGTAAATATATAAGATGGGAGATTTCCAACCCATAAATGTGGGCTTTCTTTCCATTTATTAACATCTTCTCTAATTTCTCTAAATAATATTTTATTATTTTCAGTGTCTTTATGTCATTCTGACTTCTTTAGTTGAATTCCCAAATATTGGTTTCTTTCAACAATATTTAAATTGAGTAACTCTCAAATTCAATTTTGATTTGAATATATAGAAAATCACTTAATTTTGCATGTTGATTTTTTAAGTATTCCTTAGAAATTTTTATATACAGAATCATGCACCTGACAAGAATGGCATTTTACTTCCTCCTTTTAAATCTGGATGCCTTTAGCTTCTTAAATTTTTAATCATTTATTTATTCATTTACTTTTTTCCTTCTTTTATTTTTTATTTTTCTACCTTTTACCTTTCAGGCTATGTAAACCTGGAATTTGTTTTTTATACAGTTTTGTATGTGATAGAAATCTCCAGTAAAATAATGAATAGAAAATTTTCATCAGATTTGTGAAGATTTGTCCAAAATTACTTCAGTTTCCTGTTTGTTTTTAAATCTTTCTCTAGTTTTCTCCTTTTGGGACTCCTTTTTGTGTGACCTAGGCTTTAGTTCAAGGTTACCAACACTTCCCAGGGATGGGGGAAAGAGAATGTCTTCCCCATAGAATGGGCTTAGCAACCTTGTCATTAATCAGTTGGTCATAGATGTTAGGATATACTTCTGAACTCTCAATTAAATTCCATTGGTCTATGTATCTTTCCTTATGCCAGTATCACATTGTTTTGATTATAAATTTGTAATAAGCTTTAAAATTGGGAAGTGTGAGTCCTCCAACTTTGTTCTTCTTGTTCAAGATGGTTTGGGCTATTCAAGGTCCCTTACCTGCTATATAAATTTGATGATGGCCTTTGCCATTTCTTCAAAGAAGGCTGTTGGAATTTTGTTTGGTATTGCATTGAATCTCTAATCATCCAATTTAAGAAGTGACTTCTTTAAAAAAATTTAGTCTTCCAATGCAGGAACGTCCTTCCATTTATTGAGGTCTTCTTTTACGTCTTTCAATAATGTATAGTAGATATGTGTGTACACAACCTTCACATCCTGGTATAAATGTATCCATAGATATTTGATACTTTAAATTATTGTTTTAAATAGATTTTTTCTTTTACTTCCTCTTCAGATTGTTCGTTACTAGTATATACAAAACACCATTGCTTTTTGTGCTTTGATTTTGTACCCTAACACTTTGACAAATTAGTTTACAGCTCTCATAGACTCCTTGCACACTTTACAGGATTTTCTATATATAGGATTATGTCATTTGCAAATAGAGAAAGTTGTACTTCTTCCTTTCCAATTTTAATGCTTTTTACTTCTTTCTCTTGCATTATTGTTCTGACAAGGATTTCCACTCCACTGTTGAATAACATGGTGATGGTGGGCATTCCTTTTCTTGTTCCTGAACTTAGATGGAAAGCTATCAGTCTTTCACCATTGAGTATGATGTTAGCTGTGGTAATTTTGTAGATGTTCTTTATCAGGTTGAGGAAATTGCCTTTTATTCCTTGTCTTCTAAGTGTTTTTATATCGAAAGGGTCCTGTTCTTTGTCAAATGTAATTTCTGTGTCAGTTGAAATGGCATGTGGAATTTTTTTCTTTGTTCTATTAATGTGGTGTATTACATTAATTGATTTCCTTATGTTGAACTATTCTTGTATTCCTGGAATAAATCACACTTGATCATTGTGTATAATTCTTTTAGTGTACTGTTTGATTTAGTCTGGCAATGGTTTTTTAAGGATTTGTGCATCTATATGCATAAAGGACATTGGTCTGTAGTTTACTTTTCTTGTGGTATATTTATCTGATTTTGATATTAGAATGATGCTGGCACTTAAAATGTTAGGAAGTGTTTCTTCTTATATTTTATAGATGAGTTTGAGTAGTATTAGTATTAATTCTTCTTAGAATATTTGTTAAAATTCACAAGTGAAGCTATCTATTCCTGGGCTATCTTTGTTGGCAGGTGTTTGGTTATCAATTCAATCAACTATTATGTGTCTTTTGAGATTTTTCTTCATTCTTGAGTCAGTGGAGGTAGTTTCACTGTTACTTGAAATCTGTCCATATCGCTGAGTTTATCTAATTTGTTTGCATAATATCCTCTTATATTCCCTTTTATTTCTGTGGTGTCAGTGGTAAGATCCCCCTTTCATTTTTTATTTTAGCTATTTTCATCCTCTATTTTTCTTTGTCAATCTATCTATACTTTTGCTGATTTTATTGTTATTTCCAAAATCTCTTTTTTTCCCTTATTATATTGCTTTTCAATTCTCTATATCACTTATCTCCACTGTAATCCATGCTATTTCCTTCCTTCTGTTCATTTTGGTTTTAGTTTGCTCTTCTTTTACTTCAGGTGTAGGATCAGGTCTCTGATTTGAGATATTTCTTCTTAATTAATGTAGGCATTTAAAGCTGTAACTTTTCCTCTCAGCACTACCTTTGCTACATCTCATTACTTTTGGTATGTTGTGTTTTCATTTTGAGTTCCTTCAAAATATTTCATAATTTCCCTTTTTATTTCTCCTTTGAACAATTGGTTTTTTAGAGTGTATTGTTAAATTCCACATATTTGTGAGTTTCCAGTTATTGATTTCGAGAGTCATTCCACTTTAGTCAGAAAAAATATATAATATTTAATTTTAAAAATTTCTGAGTATTTTTGTGATTTACTATATGAATTTCCTGGAGAATGATCCATGTGCACTAGAAAAGAATGTGTATTCTTCTGTTGCTTGATGAAATGTGTTTTATATATCTCTTAGGTTTAGTTGGCTTAAAGTTGGTTTCAAGTGTTGTTCATGTCTTCTATTTCCTTATTGATATTCTATCTAGATATGTTATCCTCCATTAATGAAAATGGGGTATTGAATTTCCCTGTTATAGAAATTGAATAGTCTCTTTCTTCCTTCAAAAATGTCAATATTTGCATATATATATTATATATAAAAACTATTATTTCTTCTTGTTGAGTTGACTCATTCTCAGCATATATTGTTCTTTTTTATCATTTTAAAAAGTTCTTTATTTAAAATGTATTTTATTTGTTATTAGTATTGCTACTCCAGCCCTCTTTTGAATACTACTATCATGGTATATTTTTCCCCATCCTTTCAATTTCAACCTACTTGTATATTTTAATTTAAAGTGACTAACTTGTAAACAGCATAGAGTTGAGACATTATTTTTTTAATCCATTCTACCAATCCTTGATTTTTGACTGAAGAGTTTAATCCACTTATATATAAGCTAACTATTGATAATTAAGGACTTACTGCTGAATTTTGCTATTTGGTCTTCAACAGTCTTAGACCTTTCAATACCCTTATTTATTCCATAACTACCTACATTTAAATTTATTTGATTTTTTGTAGTGAACCATTTTCAGTCCCTTTTCATTTCCTCCTGTCATATATTTTCTTTGTTGGTTACTCTGGGCATGGCATTTTGATATTATTTATGAATTCCAAAAAGAAATATTGATTATGTTTATGAACTTGTCTGGGTCCTCTGGGCATGGTACTGAGGTTGAACTATCTGAAAAACAAAATTGGGGATTTGTTATTGTTATAGCTTATTTACAAATAACATTTCCATCTCCATATTTAATTTATGTTTCCCTTTCTGAAATTCTTTCTTCCTTTCTGCATAATCTTGAATTAATCGACAGTGTATTATTAAGTTTCTTTCCTTTATTATATTTTTATATACATATTTTGATTGGTTCTATTATTGGTTCCTCTGTAAATGAAATGTACATCTTTAACTTATGAGAAGCTCTTTAAAATCAATACTTTTACCATGTTCAACACAAATAGAAAATTGCAGAAGTTTAATTCACAAATGAACTTTTATCCTTTTTGTTCTTTCTGTCTTATATTTTAATTCTCCATATGTCACAATACCCTTAGAAAATAATTTTTGGTGTTGCTTTAATCAGTCTATATCCTTTACAAATTTTCACATATTTACCCTTGTGGCTTTGTGGGCCTTTTTCTACATTCAAGCTCTTTTTCTGTCTAATTTCCTTCAGCATTTTTCATTTGGTATTTTTTATTACATGATCTCCTCGCAATAGAATCAACCAGTTTCTGTTTGTTCATAAGGTCTTTTTTTTAAACTTGTATAATTTTGAAGTTTTTTCTTTCCTGCAGGATAGAATTTTGAGTAAGCACTTTTATTCTTTTCAGACTTTGAAATTTTTGACATAATCTTAATGATGCTGATTTGACTATCATCTTCCTAGGCATGAGTTTCTTTTTTTTCCTTTCATTGGGATCTTCTGACCTTCTTGAATATGTTTTCTGAAGCATTATATAGTTTTGGAATATTTTTAGCTACTTTATCTTACAATATTTATTCTTTCCTTTATCTTCTCTTCTGGGACTACATGTGATTTATAACATTTCATTGGGTCCTGCATGTCTCTTATGCTTTACATCTTTCTATATATTTTCTGTCTGTGCTTCAGTTCAATCAATTATGCTGATGTGTGTTTGAGGTTATCAATCCTGTCTTTTACTTTGTTCTGTTCTTAAATGTTTCCAATGAGTTCTTGTTTTTGGATGTTGTGGGTTTTTGTTTTGTTGTTGTTGTTGTTTTTCTACTGTATGCCATTTAATCATAATTTTATTCATTTAATTCTCTTAAAATATTTCTAAATTTTTAATTTACCATATTAATCATAATAGTTTTTAAAGTACTTTTCTAACTGCAATATGTAGATATTCTGTGGTCCTGCTTATATTTCAATTTTTGATTATACTCCCCAGCTCTTTGTATGTGTATAAAACCATCTTAGAAAATAAAGATGAAAATAATTTCTATCATAGTGAAGTGGTGAGGGACCAGTCATGATAATTCAATTATTAATTGAGCTGGAACTGGATTGGTTGGGAGTTAGTTAGACTTCATTTTTCTCCTGGCCTGGCCCTGTTTCTGGCATGTGAACTTCTCAGCATTTTGGTTAAGAAACTAATATCCTCATTCTCTCTCTTTCTTTCTCTCTCTCTCTTCAGCTCTTAAACATTGTGGAAGATTCAATTTCAACTCTAGAGCTGTGAATTAAGCTTCCTACCCTATACATCTTAAACATCTAGAAAATATCTTGAGGGGGGGTTCTAGTCTTGTGTTTGATGCAAGACTCTCCTTTTGGTGGCATTTTTAACCCAGAACCAAGAATGAGGAGGTTTTATCTGCCTTTCTAGTTTAGCCTCATATATAGAGTGGTCCTTGAACTTTTGGTGGAAAAATCTGCCCCTAAGTGTCCTGGCTTACAGAAGGGTCAAAATCAGGCCATGTATTGAAGAGGAGACTTGCATGGCATTTGTTCCTGGTCTTTTCCTCTAGCAAGAGTTTATCTTCTAAGTACAACAGACTTCAGGAGATTTCACCTGCCTTTGTGGCTCTGGAATAGATTTTTACAACCCTCCTTACTCCTCTCTACTTCCCAAGACTCATAAATTTCCTGTATGGAAAACAAGCTTTGTGCTTAAGTTACTCTATAATCCAATTAGTATTTGTATATATAAAATATTACAATCTAAACTCCTTTCTGCTTTTCAATAAATCTGTATTTATGACTGTCTATCTATCTATATCTTTGTATGTATCTGTCTATCTAATCTAACTATATCATTTAACTATTTATCTATGAAACTTTAAGGAATGTATAATTATCCTCTCCTTACAAATAAAAAAATACTTTGAAAAGTTTAAGTGGCCTGTCCACAGCTTAAAAGTTATATGCACAATCCTTCTATGTGTATTCAGACTTATTTTTTGTTTCATCACACCGTTATCTTTCGAAGTATTGTATATGCACTTGAAAATATACATATTTTTGAGTTTGTTGGATTTTATCATTATTTTTTGTATTTAAAGAAACTTTAGAGTGAATTTTGATTACTCTCTTTTTCTCACCATCCTGTTGGGTCTACATTTAAAATGTATCTTGTATTTGAATCTTTACCACTTTTGATATGACAACTCTCATCTAACATACCACCCATCAACTCTTAACCGAATCATTTCCTAGACTCCTTCCTGGCTTGTCATTCTATGGTGTATATATTATCAACACAAGAACCAGAATAACCTTTTAATATGTACATTGGATCATGGCACTCATCTATCTAACCCACTTTACCTTTTCCCACACTCAAAGCCAAAGTCTCTACATGTTTTTATTATATCCCAGGTGATCAGGCCCCCTTTTATCTCTAGCAACATCTCCTGCTACATTTCTCTTCCCTCTCTTTCTTCCAGTTTCTAGATTTTTTGCTGCTTCTTGATCACTCCAAGAAATTCCCCCACTCTCAGGCTTTGTTCTTTGCTATATGCACTTTCCAGAAAGATTTTTCTTCAAAAATTCTAATGGCACTCAGACTATTTCATCTCATTTTTTCTCTTAACCAGTTTTTCTTACTAGTGACAGAAAAGTTCAGATCCTTCCAGTAATCTTAAACCCATTCCCCTCCTATATATATGAATATACAACAGATTTCCAAGTCCTGTTGGTGATTTTCATCAACCATCCCTTAAATATGTCCCCTTCTCTCTATTACTTGCCTACAATGCTTCTTACCTGCCTAAAAGTAATTATTTTTATACATGTCAGAGTAAGTTTCCCCAACTTGTCAACTTGCTCTGACCTTTCAATCTGTTGAGAACAGTGCCATTGTGAATCACTGTTTTTCCTAAAGCATACAATATACTTTTCATTTTGGGCTTGACTTATTAGCCAGTGAGGGAGTCTTTAAACATGTTATCCTGGAATTAAAAGATATTCAACATATGGTCCTAAATAACTTGTCAGTCTTATTTTCTATAGCCTTTGCTTTAAAATAATATGCCAGTGTCAAATTCATATATTTTCTTGTATTTGAATAGGCTTTCACATTTCTCATATTCCTCTGTTCCCTGTTTCTGCAACAGGTTTTGCTCCAAACTAGACCTCTTTAGATTTAAATCACACAGTAACTGGCACAATAAAGGTGCTAAACAGAAGTGTGCAGAATGAGTGAACATTTTGTTTTTCTATAAACAATTTTTCTAGGATACTATTAAGATGTGTAAGCTTAAATACAAAATGAAAGATATACATTTGGACTTCAAAGACAGCAGTTTTAGAACAAAAATAATTACTGTATCCTAAGAAAATTAGAGAAAGAAAAAATTCTACTTTTTTTTGAGACACTAATGCATTTGCTATAACATCATTATTGCTATATTATTCTTTTGATTTGGGTCAATATCAAATTCTTTTAAATCCATAGCCTATGAATTTGTCAGAATATATAATGCATTAGCTTTTGAGGAAAAAAGAACAACCACTAACTGACTAAAACTATGAAAGTGAATTACAACTACATTCATTTTTAATTTTTATATCAAATTCAGCATTCCCTTCCCAAATTTCATGAGAATGTTTTGATTATATTTTTATGTATGCTAAATATGATACAGATATAATTTTAGAGAAAGCCTCTGATATCTTGGCAAGTTAAAGTTAAATTAGTTAGGTGATAACACATGACTGAATCAAGTGAGTGTTCTCTTCTACCATATTGTCCTTTTTGCTGCATCTTTCACATCTTTATTCCTCAGACTATAAATCAGCGGGGTTAGCATGGGAATCACCAATGTATAAAACACAGCAGAGAC
>PVKH010033483.1:0-12011 GCA_004027955.1 Chaetophractus vellerosus | reverse complement strand
GCTGCTCTTCCCATTCCTTTTCCAGTTGCTAACTCTTGCTCATTCTTCAGGTCTTAGCTTATATGGCAGTTCATCCTGAAGTCCTTTCCTCATTTCTCTTAAGACCGGGCTAGATGCCCCTGCTTTGTGCTCCTATAGCTCCCAGTACGTATGTTATGTGTGACTCATCTGTCTCCATCACTGGTCTGTTAATCAGGGGATAGGGAGTGTGTGCTGTTCACCATTATATTTCCTTGGATGAGCACAGTGCCTGGGACAAAGTAGATGTTCAATAAATATTAGTTAAATAAATTATCTCTATATTCAGTTAAGATTTGTATTCATTTATCTCCATCACAAAGTTCAAAGTCCTGTTACAGTTAGGGCAATGTAATGACATGAAAAAAAAAATGCTGCCATTCAAGAACGTGGTCTTAAATATCCTGAAATATAACAATGTCCTTTCCCCAAACTCAGTTATCTGAATGGCTAAAAAGTCATTAGGAATGCAGCTGTTCAGCCTTCTTAGTCATTGTCCGTGGTTTTTTGGTAATTCCAGCAAGTCACATGATTGGAGTTTCATTCTGAAATTTTGTGTGTGTAAGACAGAGGTGGAAGGAGGTGCTTTCTGTAGTTATGTACAATCTTGATTCTCATACTTGGCAAGACTGATTGGCTCTGGATGTTCCACCACAGGAAAGAAGATAAGGAAATAGGCTTTTTATGGGAAAATAGCAAACACACTTGTAGTTTTGAATTTGCATCTTATAGGCATAGGGCTTTCTGTCATGGTGGGAAAAACTGAGTTGTTTCTGTTTCTCTTCTTTTGTGTTCATTTTTAAAAAAATTATATTTCACCTTTACCTCTGACATTTTCCTTTTCTAGACAGAATCTCAACACCTTTTCAAGAAGGTTTTCTTTCTTTTTTAAAAATTTAATTTAATTTTATTATATATCCCCCCCTTTCTGCTTGTTCTTGCTGTGTTGATTTTTGCGTTCTTCTGTGTCTGCTTATCTCCCCCCCGCCATTGCGGTGACCCACCAACTCAGCTCACCCCACGGCGGCCTTACCTGCTCGCGAGGGGCTTTGCCCTGCCATGGCAGCTTGCCTTCTCAAGGCGGTCTGTCCGCTCAAGGCTGCCCAGGAACCAAACCCGGGGCCTCCCACGTGGTAAACCGCTGCCCTACCAATTGAGCTACAGCTGGCCCCTCAAGCAGGTTTTCTAAGTTAAAGGAGACCAGGTGTCATCTATAAATTCAGGGTACTGTAAATGTAACTGACCCATAACAGCAAGGTATATTAAAATATGGTATAAAACAGACCAACACTTGCTGGAATTAATTAAAATGTCCATGTATGTACATATTGATGAACATAGTAGAAAGCTACCATTGTAAACTAATTAGATCTGGAACCAACTAACTTAGGAAAGTGGGCTCATTGCTTATCATTGAGCTCCACAAACCTAGGGTGGACTTCAGCTGCATTCTGTCATAAACTGTGTTTCCGGGGCATAATCCTGGAACTTGCAGCTGGGAGCTTTAGATTTTTCTACTGTATTATATGCTGCTTTCACATCCTGCCTTGTTAAATGCCTTTATTAGATAGAGGCAGAGTTTAGTTATGTAAAATTATTTGAGACGGAGAATTTAAATCTCTGATGGTGAGAGTTAGAAAGACTAAAACTAGTGTTCAGGATCAGCGAAGAGCCCTCCCTGTCAAACCTAAGGAGTGCGCCTTGATGTGCACGACTGCTTCTGTAAAAGAATGGCAAGTAACACTCGAGGAGTCCTCAAAATGGAGAAGAGAACTCGTAAGCAGCTGGCAGAGGCACTTAACTGTCTGAGCTGAAGATCACCGAACGCTATCCACTGAAGACCAACTGAGCATGCCTATGGGCAGATAAAATTCTGAAATTGTCCATTAGCACTAACTCAGCACCTCCACGAAGCTGGGCTATGGGTGTGTATTTTTTTCTGCCAATAGAGGGAGATATGATCCCACAGCATAGAAGCCGAACTTCTTTTTCATCCGCTAGAGGGCAGTGATGGCTACACTGAGGAACTGCTGTTGCCTTAGACTCTTAACCGGATTCTAGGCACTGTCAAAGCTAAACCTGCTTGTTCTGTAAAGTTCATTCAGACGCCAGGGCTTGGCTGCCAGTAGGTGAAAAACTTGTGAGAACTCAAGGCAGCCCAGTTGACAGTCCACATTCTACATAATTATCAGTTCAATTTCCTTGCTCATAAAACTTTTGCTAACTTTCAACAGGTGATTGGGACTGTCTATATTTAGAGGGTGAACTAGTAATCCAAGCTCATTGACACTTGAGATGGTTAAGTTACCATCGGAGAACTAACTTTGATATTTCCTAACTTTAATATATTTTCATATGGGCCCTCTTGATCTCCAATTTATCCCAATTTTATTAAATATATCTGTAGAAGGATGAATTGAGAATAGAGATTCATAAAACTGCAATCCCATATATATATAGATATAGATATAGATATAGATATAGATATAGATATAGATAGATAGATAGATAGATAGCCGGGATCAGTGAGGAAAGATTGTCCATTAGAAGATATTCTGAATTTGTACTCCAAAAACCTGGTTTTGAGACAGGATCCTGCAACTTTCACTTGTGAGTGTGTGTGAGACCTCAACCAAACCACTTAGGCTGTCTCCTCATCTGTAAAATAGGAGTAATAAGACATGTCCTTCCTCTTTCGTAGAACCGTATGAGGCTCAAATAATGTATGTAAAAATTTTCTGTAAATGGAAGTGTTAGGCAAAAGTGAGATATTATTGAAGTACATTTCATATTTTTGAACTTAAATATTATAGCCTTCTTTGGAAAACAGAAATGTTAATTGTAAAAAAATCAAACAACACTGAACCTATAGACAGGAAAGAAAGTCTTTCAAAATTCCACTATCAAGAAATAATTATGGTCGATATTTGTACATGCTTCTGTGTGCACACATTTACATATGTATATAAACAATATTTTAAATTGAAATTCTATTGTAAATTCTATACTTTAACTTGCTTTATTCACTCAGCTGGTAAGAGCTAACTTTGATCTCTAAATCCCAGGCACTTTTATTTAATCTCACACCAGTTCTACGGGGTATGTACTTTTATTGTAAACATGAGGAAACTGAGGTTCAGAGAGGCTGAATAACAGAATTTTCAGTTCTTTGCAATTTTAAGGAATCTTACACTTAACATATTTCTTTCTACATAGAGCTTTTCCCACGTTTATATTTGTTAAACAGTAGCAAAACTAAATGGGGGTGAGTATCTTGTTTAAAAATGCGAATTCTCACACTTATAAATCTCTGAGAGGAGAGACCCAGAAATTGGCCTTTTAAAACAAGCTTTCCTAGGAGATTGTTATATATACAATCATGGTTGAGAACCACAGTCTTGGTATAAATTCCTACCCTGGGGTTGCTGGATCAACTTTGAGTTTGAGACCCAATGCCAAACTTCCCTCCAGAAATATACCATTTACATTCCCGCAAGCAGTGTGTGGCTATTCAGTTTCTTTTGTGTGGGACTCTCTGTGTTCCAAAATATTACTCTTAAATTGCTTCTTCTTTGTCATCAGGACAGTAACTGACTTGTAGGCTATTTAGTCTGAGTATATGTGTGTGTGTGTAGTTTTAATTTGAGGTTGAGCACTTTCTTTATGCATATTGTTCCATGATTCTCTTTCTCTCTCACTCTCTCTCTCTCTCTCTCTCTCTCTCTCTCTGTCTGTCTGTCTCTGTCTTTCTCTGTCACTCTGTTTCTCTCTCTTCCTCTCTCTGATTCTCTTTTTGTCTCTCTGTCTTCTCTCTCTCTCTCTGACCGTCTCTGATTATCTCTGTTTCTCCTTGTCTTTCTTTCTGATCTCTCCTTCATGCCCTGCTCTTTTTCTCTTCCCCATGCCATTGTCTTCTGGGCTGAAAAACCCACTTTTCTGAAATTATAGTGGCTATATGAATGCATAAACTCTGCATAATTAGCCCTTATAGAGTGAAAACAAATTCTATAGCTGACCACAGAGAGTCAGCCACGATCTCCCCTCCACCCCTCTACCCGGCGCTCCCTGTTTGATCTCCCTGGTTTATCTTATTCCCAATACAGACAGCTTTGCCTAATTGTCTAAGAAGTCTTGATGTCAAAACTAAAATCTTCTTGGCTATGTGAATACCATTTCTTTTCTGGACCCCAGATTTTATTCCCTAGCCTGGTTGAGGCCTTAGCCTGGTTAGGTATTATTTCTGGCTTTTCATAAAGCAAGATTCTCCTGGTGCTCAGGTTCTAAATAAAACTCCTTTTTCTTTTTTAAAAAAAATTGCTTTCCTCCTTCCTAGAACACTAGGTTTCTTTCTATTTCTTCTTCCTTGAAACAAAGAGCTATTTTCTCTCCTATAGGAGAAACAAAAGCCTTCTCTTGCTCATTCATTAACAATTACCGCTTAACAATTAAGCTTTAGACATTTAACAAGGTATCCACAGACATCACTTTAAGAGATCTTGTACTCTGGAACATTCAGTAGGAGGGTGAGTCACCTCAGACCTTAATATAAAGTTTATTTTATTCAGTTATGACAATAATTGTTTCTAATTGCCTATGGCTTTTTTTCCCCTTGAACTTCAAACCTATGCACAGAGGAGAAAACCATGTAAAATTAGACATGGGTAGGTTATCTGTATTTAATAATGTTGCTCCAAGTTGATATGAAAATATTTTCTGCTTTCAGTGCTTTTATTCAAGTGAGAGCCTGTATTTGAACACAGATTTCTGAATCAAATTATTTTAGATGAGAGGACTTTTAGTGAGAAAGGAAAAATGGGGTCATAGGAGTGGAATGTTGTTCTGGGATTTTGAATCTCTCTCTCCCTTCTCTGAGCAGTTGTCTTTCTTTAGGACTGCTGCTCCAGAGACTATCTTCTGAAGAAATCATATGAGAGACTAAAAAATAAAAGAACTGGGTTATTCTGGTTTTACCGGACAGCATTTTGTGCTCTGGTAAAAAGTTGTGAATTCAACTATATTTGCTAATTCAAATCATGTGTCAGATTTCTTTAAAGTGAGGGCACGCTTGCCTAGGAATGCTAGTGGGTTTCAGGGGAGCCGGCATTATTCCGCAATTTCTGGTATCGCTACTTTTACTTTTCAGCATTTTGAACACCAATCCGGCTTAATTCTGGCTTGTTCCCGAGCATGAGAACATACAATTCAAATGAGGACAGAACTGTGGCGATGTGGAGAAGTCACCCTCACGCCCATTGTATTTGTTCAGGACACATCCCAAACATCAACTGACAGCAATCACCACGACCTCCTCCAGGAGCTGTGGACTATATTCTATTTTCAGAAAAGAAAATAAAAACCTTTGAACTATCTCCAGTCACTCTCTACCCTGAGAAAACAACCCAATGTTCTGTCTATACAAATGACTAATTTGGCCACTTTTTTCCCTCACTTGGTAGAATCTTCTATTGAACTGATTGAAACGACCAGATGTTTTGGCATCTTGTGTAGACATAATCTAAGAGACTCAATAATTGACTTAAGTACACGTATCAGGATGTGGACTGGCAATGGAATCGGGGCTTCTCTGTTCTCTAATGACTTTAAATCCCATTTAAAAGGGCAGGCTTCTTGCATAATTGAAATGCAAGAGATTGGCACCATCTCATTCATCTACTTTGGTAATTTATAGACTATCTATATCTGAAAGTAAGTACGAAAATAAGGAAGGAAAAGCTGCCACATCAGAGAGCTATAAAAATTGCCCATGAACTATTTTTCTGCATAAAATTCCCCTCATGAAAAAATTCAAGCAAAATTCCATTTGACTAAAATTATCCAGAGATTACTTTCATGTTTTTCTTAAAATTTTGAGTGATTCAGATGAGAATGTTTGATACAGGAATTTTCCATATTAGTTTTCCCATTCTCCAGTTTGCTTTGAGCACATTTGCTATGTTGTAATCCCTACTGATGATAAAAGTATTCAGTACAAATAGCTCACAGAGATCAACTTCCTCTGAAAGGCCTATCAGTGTAAGAAATATTTCAAATCGTGGTATATTTCTTGGAATGGTCTGCCTTTCTTTTCATGTGTGAAAGCCTGCTAACCTGAGTTTAGGATAGGAAGATATTGTAAGTGTGAAACTTTGGACTAGACCATTCACTCGGCTCCGTTTTCTTTTTCCCCTTCTAAGATTCAGGACTCATCTTGAATTTGTTTAATAAACAAGGTTTTCAAATGTCTCTCTCTTCCCCCCTTTTCCTACTCTTCTCTTCATCCTTCCAGAAAAAAAAATGTTTTACAGAGTTCAGTAGACACACGTGCACACACATACACACATGTACATACACACACACGTGCACACACACGTCCCCTCTACACTTAGGCCTATGCAGGTAATTAGCTTCTGTGTTCAGAGGTTTGTACAAGTTCCTCTTTCTTAAGGACCTAGGGGAGAAACACCATTGGATTCCGTGATCAGCATATTTGTACCCAGTGTTCTTGGTAAATATTGTTCTGTATTAGCATAAGAACAATTATGCCAGTGAATTTCTTTAATCCTCCAAAGCTCTTGGTGGGTATTGTTTTTCCTTCGCAGACTAGGAAGCAGGCTGGTTCCACAAGTCTTTCTCTTCCCTGGATGACACAGCAGCTGGCGTGTCGTTGATAAAAGGTGATGTTACTGGTTCGCTTTGAAATCCTGCCTCATTGGACTGCCCACTTGCCCCCTCATAGGGAAGACTATACAGAACTCATGCTAAACCTAACTGAGGCCTGACAGAGGCAAAGGACAGAATAAAAAGTTTTGGGACATGATTTGGATGAGATGCCACCCAGTAATAATGGCATTTTTTTTTTTAAACCAGGAGGTCTTGGGGATCGAACCCAGGTCCCTCCATATGGGAGACAGACGCCCAACCATTTGAGCTACATCTGCCCCCCGGCATTTTTTTTAACAGATTAAAAATATAAGAACCAGTATCTTGGGCTGGTTAGAGTGTCTGGCACCTGCACATGTGCCGGCGGAGGTACCAGATGTTAAGTAGCCCTTAGGGGCTCTTGGTGTCCAGGGCCATTTCGTGGAGCTGGTAGTCCCTTGTGCCTACTCTTGCCCCTCTCTCTTTATGTCTGGGTGGATCTCGGTTTTGAACGTCAAGCAGATTCCAATCCAAACCACCTACAGCACAGCAGAGGCTCTGCCGTTGTATAAAACACGGTTTTATTTTGGGATGGATTTTTGGCAGCAAATTGCTTATTTTAATATTGAACCTAAAAGTAAGGATGGTGGGAGAGATGGGCATTTTGTGACTTAGCGTCTTGCACGCTATCTCCCTTGGGATCCTCCAGCAAACCGCTGAGTTTGCTCTCTGTACCCACACGTATTGGTTGAGAACCAAAGGTCAGGGAATTTATTAAGTGATGGAACTGGGAATGGAACCCAGGTTTGCCCTGAGAGCAGGGCTTTGCTCCACCCCATACTTAAAAGTACTGCTTCTCTCTTGTTTCTTCCCTTTTGCAGCTTTCTCATTCGTGAAGGGATATTATGTGAAAAAAAAAAAGGTCAAAACTAGTGATGCTCCAAACTTCCATTTGTATTTTAACAACCTTCTGACAAAGACAGGCGAGACTGCATTTTATTCCCCCGGCTTTATCAGTTGGGGCACACAGACTATTGGCGGATATACAACTATTTGATGTCAGGTTATCCCAATTTAAAAATGGGAGCTAATCAGCAAAACAAATGGTTTTAATCTGTGCACCAAGCTTCTAAAAATGTGGAAACATCTGGGTGATTTACTGCATTTTCATTCTTTGTGTAGATGTTCAGTGTTCTGTAGATGAGGCCATTGTCTTATTTTTTTTCCCTCAGTTTAAACTTTTCCCCCAGAAAAATGTTTTGAGAAAGGATAGAAGGACATTTTCCGACCTTTCCAAGCCCATTTGTCAAGGGGCTTGCATATATGCCTTCTCTTAAAAAGATGCTTTACACTGTATGAGAGCAGATTTTGTAAATTAATATCATCATTAAAAATAATCTAGCCTCCTTGTGCTCTCCCCATAAATGCACGAACGCAGTACTGGGCTCCACAGACAGCAGTTTCGGCATGGCCCTGGGACCCAGGGGGATATTAATTTACCAAGCTTTCCCTATTTTGCTTTCACATGTCTGAAACTATTTCAAAACTTAGCGACTGAAACACAAGTTATTAAATACACTGACCAGAAGGTCAGAAGTGCTTTCTTTCCTCCCTCACCCCCTTAAACCTTTGGAAGGCAAAGACGGTTAGGAAATGAATTAGTGTATTTATAAGACTTCTATCCCAGCCGTTTTTGAATACTTACATAGACGCATGGTCCAAGGTTATAAAAAGATAGTTCAGTGGAAAATCAAGTGGTATCCATCTACGGTTGGACTTTGATGCAATTTAACTGTTTCCCTAGGATTTTTAAGAACTATCTTGTTTTATTAAATTCAGAGTTCGCGTGGAGTGGGATACAGAGAGTAACCTGAAATGGAAATGATTTCTAGTTGTCCGAGCCACCAGCCCAAACTTTGCAAAGGTGTCCTTGTCCCCTCCCCTTTGGCTAGGCTCTCTCCACTAGAGACCAAGTGGTCCCCCAAACTCTCCTGGTTCAGGGGAAGGGGTGGAATGTTTATTCCCTGTCATGCCTGCCTAAGTGGGGCTCAGTGCAGGCAGGTCTGGTCCTCTCTGTGTGTCTCCTGGGGTGTGCAGGGGGCAGACACAGCCTGGGTAGTCACAGGAGGCTGGGAAGTGTCTGTGGGTCTTTGGCAGCTGGAAAAGATTTGAGTCCCCTTGGCAGATGTTTGCTGTTCCAGCTACTCATTAATGTTGGAAACAAAACCCCTGATTATTCTTGACCAAAGCCCCACTTGGTGACTGACAGCTGGGGTGTGCTTTCTACCGAAGCCCATTGCAGTCTGAGAGCCAGGAGAGAAGGAAGTGAAAAGAGGGAGATAGGAGGCTAGATGAGATTGCCATATATCCCATTAGGAAAAGAGGGAGGGAGAGGCTCATTTAAAGACAGGGTAATGAAGATGCAGAGGCTCCAAGATACGCTCAGGGCTTTCGCAGGTGTTCTAAATCTTAATCAGCCCAGCTTTCATGCATTTGTTCATCACACTTTACTGAGATCCTACTATACACTAGGTACTCTGGTGGCACTGGTGATATTAGATGCATAATGACATACAGGGCCTCCGCCCATCGGAGTTTATCATCCCTTGTCTTCATGCTTATGCAGAAGACAGCAAGACAATTAATAGGATCAGCCATAGACTGCCTTGGGTAGTGGACAACCCCTCACAGCGGAGGTGAAGTTTGAGATGGGTCTTGAACTGGTTTTTCAGGTAGAGAAGAGGAGGTGGGGTGCGGAGGGCATTCTAATTAAAGGGCACAGCTTGTGTAAAGGGTGAATTAAGAAAGGCGGATCTCATGAAGTAGGTATTCTGATTATCATTTTCAAATGAAAACAAAAACACACACCGAGGCTCAGCTTTATGTTAAGACGACTGCCCACGTTCCTAAACTGCAGAGAGCCCAGACTTCAGACTCCATCTCTCTCCACCACACCAGGGAACTTGTGTCCTCAGAACCCTTCTTGCTTCTGGAGTAGAAAATATAAAAGATGGACAAGCTAAAGAATTGAATCGGGACGGTTTATTTCTTTAGCGATTTAAAACACCTCAGATATCGAATGAGTAAAAAGGGCCAGTCTGGGGGAGGGTCGGAGTGGAAGCGGGAGTTAGTGAAGAGCCGGGAGCCGGCAGGGAGTCCCGCCCGAGCTTGCGTGCTGTCCCCGCCAGTGCGCTGTCTTGGCGCCACCACGCTGAGCGCAGGAACCCAGTGCCAGACCCGGGTTCGGAGAGAGAGAAGGAGGAGGAGAAGAGAGAGGAGAAGGTGCAGGAAAGGAGAAGGGAAGAAAGAAAAAGGGAAATAAGGATAGGAGATGGGGAGAAGAAGAGAAAGGAGGGCAGAAAAGAGGAAAGAGGAGAAGCGAGCGGGCCAAAATGCAGGGGACAATGTGGGAAACGGGAGGGCAACGAGGAAAGCAGTTAGGGGTCGTGGAAGCAAAAGGAATGGCCGGAGAGGGGGAACGTGAGCCCAGAGAAGGAGAAAAGAGGCTGAGGAAAAGGACCACAATGTAGAGGGAGGGCCCCAAGAAACAACCCGGAGCCGCGGCTGATGGCGAGCGCAAGACTGGAAAAGCCCACGGAAAGCCCAGGCGCGGAATGACTCCTCCGGCCCTCGCCGTTCGGTGGCCCGGGTTATTGTTGGGATTGTCGCTCAGGAGCAGGGACCGGGGCACTCGGGGCAGGTTGGGTTCGCGCTGCCTGGGGGACGCTCCCCAGCCGCGTGCCAAGGAGCCCGCCAAACAGCTTCTAGGCGCCTGGCGGCAGCTGCGCACTTTTCCCAGGCGAACAGAAATCCGCGCGCAGGGCTGGTCCCGGGAGAGCACCGCGCGCCCCTGGACCCTGCCCCGGCTGCGGCCCTGCGCCCTCGATGCTGGCGCTAGGCGGCAGCAGGGCTGGAGCCGGGTGCGCGCCGGGTCTCTGCGCCCGCTGCCCAGCGCGGGGTCCCCGGATCCTCCCGCGGGACGCATGGCGATCCCGAGGCACTCGCCGCGGTTCCCTCTGGCCCTCGAGCGGCCTCTTCCGGGAGAAGGAAAACCAATGACAACAATTCTAAAAGACGCGTGGCGGGGCAGGCTAATTAACGCTCCGCTGTGACTCGGTCTCTTAATGTCTCTTTCTTTAAGCGCCTCATGATCAGTTCTCCAGGTGCACCCCCTGCCTGTCAGTTTAATCACTGTCCCCGGGCGCGCGACGACTCGCTTCTCCAGGGTCCTCAGGCCCCCGCGAGGGGGTTCGCGGTCAGGGTGGGAGCCCCGGGTCTCAGTCCCGGAGAAGAACCTCCCGCGCACTAGTTGCCCAGCCTCTCTACCGGGCCTCTTCCTCCAGGCGCCCTACACACCAAATCAGAAAACGGCGGGGAGAGGGCGCACGGGGGTCGTGTGGTCCCCGCCACAGCTCGGGCTGCGGCGGGGCGGCGGCAGCGGGCTTCATCCCGGGGGCGTAGGCTGGGCGGGGACCACCAGCCTCTGATCGCTCCTGTCTCGGTCACGCAAAATCTTCCTGTTAAAAACCACCACTTTGCACAGCTACTGATTGGGACAGCCTGGGAGAAAAGGAGCCGGGGGTGGGGAACAAAGCACTCAAAAAGCACGTGTCTTCCGGTTCCCGACCTCTGGCGCCGGCGCGGGGCCCCGGGGAAACCAAAGCCGCGGGGTCCGGGGAGCCAGGCGCTGCGCGCGGCGGCGAACGCGGATCGGCTGCCCCGGGAGTGCGCCCGGCGCCCGGCATCGCGTTGTGCGGGCACCTTCCAGCAAGGAAAAAAGTTTTATAAATAAGAGTTTAAAAATAGTAAAGACAGCGCACACTTGCAGGAGTTTGTTTTGCCTTATTTTTTTTTAATCCCCCCCAACAATTTATTATTGGGGTAACGGCCGCGGCAAATGCCATTTCTTGTTTGGGGGGAGGGATCTCGCTGCCGGGCAGCCCAGTTTGCAACCTCGGCGCAAACGCCCACCTGCTCGGAGCTGGCTGAGGGGCGAGTGGAGGGCGTCGAGGGGCCTCGGGCAGCTTCCCGCGGGCGCGGGGGCCCAGGCGGGAAAGAAAAGGAGCGCGCAGTCTCCAGTGGGCGCCGACTCCGAGGCCCGCAGACTGGGAAGCCCCTGCGAGGCCTCGCCTTCCTTTTCGTGAAATCCCCGCCCGGCCGGGCCGCGGGGACTGTGGGCGGCGGCGCGGGCCGGGGGCGCAGCTGAGCGCAAGAGGGCACGGCCCTTCCGGAGCGGCCCGGAGTCGGGGGGCGGGGTGGCGCTCCCCTTTTCCCGCGCGCAACCCCGCGCGCGCACATCCCCGAACGCACACCTGGAGTCAGTCCCAGGAGGGGGAGGGGAGGAGTGCCAAGGC